>RXPK01002057.1:0-34824 GCA_004143645.1 Protaetia brevitarsis
CTAATTTTGATAGAAATCTTACAGGTCGTCCATCAGAATTCCGTTTATACCTGCACCACTCCGATACAGGAAGCGATCGCTCTAGGGTTCGAGAAGGAATTGGGCAGATTGGGGCAGCCCGATTGTTATTTCGTGTCGATATCTGAAGAGTTGCTTCCGAAAGCGAGAATATATGGCTCAATTTTTGACGGATGTCGGTATGGTTTTCCTACTGTTCCGGAAGGTGGTTATTTCATGGTCGCCGATTGGTCCCCGTTAGGTAAAGAAAAATAGTTGAAAAAACATTTGAAATTTATACAGTGACCGCACAAAGTGCGCAAGCATATGGGAATTTTTTGTCTTGAATTTAGTAATCTCTTTGCTACAAATTCCTCTGCAATCTTGAAATTAAAATAATATTCATCACATCTGCCGAAAACAATTAATATTACGAGGGGAAGGTCAAAAATAAAAATACGCTAAGAAGGAAAGTACCCAAGCTTTTGAGTTTAGAAAGATTCTTTTATTAATAGATGTTGTTTCAAATTCAATGCTATTATACAAATATATAAAGTTTCGCTTAATTTTAGCAAAAAATGAGATTTAATCATTTTTTCGGAATTAACCCTGTATACAAAAAGTAATCGAGATCATTAAAACTGTCATATCCCAACTCTCTGTATCCTTTCTGAGAGAAAATCATGCCATACCATGTAAAAATTAGTTAATTAACAAAAAAAAATTATAAAGCCTTGAAAAGGAAAACTTCAAAATGGCCAATTATTTTTGCTGTACAATCTTATTAATAAAACAAAATAATTACTTACAACATGGACCAAATTTCCAATGTTTTTTGCCCCAAAATTACCAAATGTAAAAATTAAAAATTACCTTCTTTTTCTCTTCGAAGTTATTGAAAAATTCCTGACTCCAGATCGCCTAGACCATACCCCCAAAGGATTTCTTCAATTGAAAACATTGTGCAACAAATAATTCCCATCTTGAAGTTTTCGCTTTCAAGGCTATAAAAATGTAAAATTAATAAATTCTGACATAGTATGCATAATTTTTTTCTCAGAAAGTATACAGAGATCTAGATTAATTTTGTATACAGGGTAATTCCGAAAAAATGATTAAATCTCATTTTTTGCTAAAATTAAGCGAAACTTCATATTTGGATAATGCGTTGAATTTGAAACAACATTTATCAATAAAAGAATCTTCTAAACCCAAAAACTGAGGGACTTTACATTTAGCGTAGTTTTATATTTTTGACCTTCCCTCGTATATAATTAAATTTTCGGCAGATTTGATGAGTGTACTTTAGTTTCACGAATGCAGAGGTAATTTGTAAGAAAAAAAATTGCCAAATTCAAAGACAAACGAATTTCCCATATGCTGCGCACTTTCTGCCGGTCACTGTATAAGCATGCATTTAATGGTCATTTCTAATTAGCATCGAAAGTCGATTTAAACGCTGAGAAGGATAAATATAAAGATTATCGTTTCACGAAGTGGATGACCAAAAACGTCGGACTGCAAGGCATACCGGTTACTGCATTTTATAACGAGACCAAATAACAATTGGCTGAAGATTTCGTAAGGTATTGCTTCATTAAGGTTAGTACTAATAGTGAAAAAATGAAAAAAAAACGTTATAAGGGATTCAAAAAAATAATTTATTTCCGCAGAAAGATGAAAATTTGAAGAAGGCCGCTGATATCTTGCAGAAATGGAAGAATCAAAAAGTTCAATCCGCCAACATGTGATTTTATTTTAATATTTCCAATTTTTAGGCCGAAATAGAGAGAAATATATATTTTCCGTTAATTTCGTCTTTTATTTACGTGCTAAAATCCCTCTCAACCATCTCTTAGCGTCCCTTGAATCGTTACCATACGTTTTTCCGAACCTATATTGTAAAAAAAGCAATTTCATTGAGCAAAACACTTAAACTACGAGCCTTGGACGATTTAAATTGGCGCTTCTTTTCAAAATTTGTAAAAAGTTCGAATTCCTACCTGAAGATGGCTCCCGGAATGTGACCGGCGTAATTCGGCAATTGACCGATGTGCCTGTGATAGATTTCCGAAGGTTGTATGAGCAGGGGCGGGTCAGGTCTGCTGATGGAAACCGGGGCCCATTCGGTACTCAAACGTTTACGATAGTTCGACGTGAAATCGCAGAGGGCGCTGTTGGTCATCGCCTGGCTAGTCTTCCCGGAGGACGCGTAACCGAACGGGACATGGCCGGTGAAACCTGCAGGAGAAACCGATTAATATTCGCATTTATTTAAGATAATAGGAAAAAAAAGCTCTCGTGATTACTGTATTTCTGCTGCTGTGCGAAGGAATTGTACAATTTTTCATACATTCTGCGAAAATCCAATTAAACTAACGAAATAAATCGCTTCTTGACGTTTACTTTGACAAAATACGTCAAAAAATTAATAAAATAGTGATGAAGTTCTGAATTATTTCCCAAAAACAGACTTAGTATCTAAACACGTCGAGCGATGGCGCTAATAGTATTTGTAGGTCAATTATAGGCAATATTAATCTAACTAAACGTACCGATAGATGGCGCATTATCGATTAAAAACATCTTATCAATTTTTAATATTAAAAGAAAAAATCTCGACCATTACTTACAATTCTTAAAATATTTTTCCGGATCCGTGTTATCCATAAAATACGGACTGGCTGAATGATCTGGCGGGGATAATGGCGGTTCGTCTACCGGTAAATTTCGTAATATGCCTCCGCATTCCGGTCTTACGGCTAATAGGGGCAATTTAAATTCGCTTTTCACGATCTGGGGAAAACAAAATCGTCACCGATTTTCGCGATTTATACTGTTTATACGAAGATAACCTCGCGATCCTCTAAGTTTTTCGGATTCCACTTGCCGTCTTGCAACGCTCCCTGTCTCACCAATTGATTTAGAGCGGCTTTATCTTTGTCTTGGAGCTGTTCGAATTCTGATAACGCTTCCGTGGCTTGTACGGAATATCTCTGACCGAATAATCCGTTTAAGCGAGGTACAAAACCTATTATATCCCCAATTATTATTATATCAATAAAATTCCCAATTAGCGTTACCTTCATAACCAGGTACGAAGGATGTTTGTATATGGCATCGCCGCGTCTGAATCTAGCGTTCACGATATCGATATCCCTCGTGGAGGCCTCGACACCTAACGCACAATGTTATAAGAACGATTTCTACGAAGTATTTTTAAATGAAAATCTCACTTGATAGTCGTCGATCGTCCGATCGGACAGCACCAATTTTTCCGCATGGCTGACAGTGGGATCTAGCAAGAGTTTGTGAGTTTGCGAGCCGTAGGTATCGCCAATACGATATTTGTATTGAGGACAGAAACCGGTATAACTAAATAAGTGTCAACTACAGTTTATCAGATATCTATACTACCTATATACATACATGCAAAATTAAACATTCAAAACTTACCCCGGTATATAATGCGGATTTGGAGTTGAAATTAGTTCGACGGACATTTTCAATGAGGAATTTGGTGAACTTTAATTTATTTTAACACGAAACACTTACGATGTGACACACGGCGGAGACAAAATTTGACAAATAAAATGACAGTTCTCGAATGACGTTTAAGCAAGGCCTATCAATACATTTTCTGTGCGTTTAGAGTAAACATGACACTGCAGTACACTTTAGTATACCTATTTGTATAAAGCAGCGATATAATAAGTTGTTTATGCGCATTCTTTCTCACACCTTTTCAACGGGAACAGCTGCTTTAAATCCCCGATAAATAAACTCATTTGAACAATACACAAATACGCATTTAAAGCGATCTGTAGAGCTTACAGGACTGTATTCTCAAGTAAATCACATTCTATCACTTATAAAAGTTACAACTGAATTGTTTGAAGCATTTATAAACATGTTTTACATGAATCCATCAGCATAATCAGTTTTGTTCAAGAAAGCGATATTATACTACGCAGGTACTACTTTTTAATTGCAATAACCGTCAAACCGTCTACTTTCAGTCTACACTTATAATAATATAACAAGCATATAAAATGGACTGAAAGTAATGTTTAATTGAATTCATGCTTTAAATTGTGTTTTATGGAATTTATGTTGAGAATTTCTTCCAGTTGTAGATCGCCTATTCGCCAAATAAACATCTGCCGTTGTAAAGTGCCTAACCTTAATAGGCAAACTTAAATTTCCCGCCACTATTTTTAGTAACTTCAACGTAAAGGCATTAAAATAACTATCAAAGAAGTACAAAAAAAATAGGTAATTTTATGTTTCAACGTTGAAGTCACTAAGAATAATTGCGGGCAATTTGAATTTGGCTATGTGGGAATACTCTTCACATTTCTCAATAATGGTAAATATTGCACCATTATTCTAGTTTGTTGATTTTAGTATTTTATAGTCATTCTAATTTAAATATAAACCATAAAAATACTGTAATATTCATATTGCAGGCGTCTGCCTTCGTTTATAAACTGTCCTCCCCTGCTATAAAGCATTAGCAGAAACGCCTGTAAAGATAAGTAATAATTGCTCATGAAGAAATTTTAAAATATTTATTATCGATTTAAATGTTGTTGACATTCGAGGGCAAATATGAACATAAATAATATGTCCTTTTAATCCAGGAACTAAAAAATTATCCGATAGGATTCAGTTTATCAGCAGAGTTTATAGTATGTCGTAAAGACACTGAATAAAATCAGTTGAATGGAACGTGTTTTTTTCATGTTTTAATACAAGTTGGTATCTAGTTGATAGTGCAATGCGTGTTTGTATTATATTATTCTAGTTCTTAACATTATACAACACGTTAATACCAAAAAAATTCCCTTTCACTTCACTTTCGTCATAAAGATCATCATTTCAGATTATATTACGTTACCATGCACAGTATTTTGCGTAACAAACACAGGGAAAGCTGTGTGCATACTTAGTTTATAAATAAAACAATTTTCTTCACGTATAACATGAACTGCTTTTACTATATGAATTTAATTGTGACAGTCAACAAAGAGGTAAATAGGTATCTACAACATATACGCATGTCCGGTTAAAATGCGTCATGTACACAAATATCCGCCCGTTCGCCTGTTTTTTTTTCTTTTTCCAGCGCCTAATAGGAAATCAGGAACTTCGTGAGAAAATGCACATCCTCTTTTCATAAAATCTCGAATAGCGTAGACAGGTAACTCGTAGGTATGCACCTAATGATAAAGCACGAAGCACAATATTTAATATTAGAGGATCTTGATTGTTGGCAGGGTAATGTTTAATTTAATGGGGAAATTATGGAGGGACTTTGTTCGCAAGGGTTGGTACCGTAACGCCCTCTAATTGTTTACTTTGGCGTGTTCATATTTATAGTACATCGGTGCCCCACATCCTGTCGCGCTTTAGAAAAAAATGTTGGCCAGGTGTTCGCTCCAATTGACAGCTGTTTAATTATGATGGTACCTACAGAGCTCATTTCAATACTAAAGAATACAAAATGGACGAATATTGGTAACCGACATCGGTTGCTAGGTAACAATCAATGGTACTCTGACGGGGAGTGATAAACGTCACATTTGGTATTTGTGACATAATGTATTTTTTACCATTGAAACGAGTTCCTTTTTTACCCTCGTATAGCTATACAACACACATGGTACCACATAAGAGAACAGATGATAATATATGTCAAATCAGAAGATTTCCAAATCAATGCGCGTGCAATATCCCTCACACCTTGGCTTAAGATAAGTGACAACTAATTTATCTATCTGCACAATTTTATAGAATTACCTACAATATGAACAATAACAATAGCCTTGTGATTTGTTTATCTATAAATTTGTATCGATTATCTGATTATAACGGCGCTTTTTTTTGTGAAATTGCTGTCAGATCGATTACTGTAAGCCAGAACAATAAGAAACGTTTGGAATCTTAGAAGGTATTGTTGAATACACATTAGTGCCTATTGTATTATTGTGTTCCTACCATTCACTGTTTTTCCAAATGACGCATTGATGTGACAATTCCAATATCGTTTCTCTTTCATACATTTCATAACACGTGATGTGTTCCGTGTTTCATTTGGACAATCGTACGATTTTGAATCTTGAATGGTATGTTGGACGTCATTACAGTTGTGTAAGCATACCCAGGTAATATCTCTATCCGGATCTAGTCCTGCTATTTTAAATTAGGTATCGCTTATATAAACACGGCATACTTCATTAATACTACAGTTTGAAGATCTATGAAAAAATCGAATTATATATACAAAATTGCTGTATAGTATCTATTTTCCATGTTAGAAATCTTTTTGATATTTGTATATGTATCAACGTGTCTCCCCTTTTATAACCTTGGAGCATTTGGAAATTTGAATCGTTACACAATTTCGTCTGATTCATTTTGTATACATATATCGAATCGCTTACCTACATATAGTGAAAGTTCTTTAACGCAATAAATACTACCCATGCGTGCCCTGCCGTTATCTCCGACTCGGACACACATTTGTTTATTAACTGCTTGGCTGGTTTTTGGTATTTCCAAAATACCCATTATTAAAACTTAACTTGCTACACTATTCTTTTTTTAATAGAGATACTGATTTTACATACACAATACCTACATATTACAAGCTGATCAGTTATCGGTGTGCATTCCAGCACCAAAATGTTACAATATATTAATAAATATGTGCTTATGTTGCTTGTTATTAATAATAACGAGAACAAGACTGGAACTTGTCTGCGTTGTCGTGGAAACGTGTGAAATACCTACCTTTGGAAACGTACCTAACTAAAGATAAAATTGCTTTAACCCAGATTCCTCGGCGGCGTATCAGTAGAAGCAAACGCCGGTTTAAAAGCCACACACAATCTCTTTGTCATTTGCCTACCTCGAAGTGCTTGTGTAATTATTGACAATGGCAAGTGAGAAATGCAACGATAAAGTGACTTTACGGGTGAAAGATACCATAAATAAGAAGTTTGTGAGGTCTTGAGACATAATCGAAACGATTTATTTCGTTTTAACGGCAGTAAATATTATTATGTTAAACTCTTGCTTATTTTATTCGTTTGTTATCTATTTTTTTATATTCGTGTTTGAGTTGGAAGATTTATACCCACAATTTTTGACACGTAACCTTACTTCATTAATGTCAATCAGTCAACATATTTTTTTAAGAACATGATCTTTTTGTTTATTGAGGTCGGTTATTTATCATATAAATTATAGGCAAACAAATTAATATTTTAGTGATAAAATGCTAGAAAACGCAGAAAAACAAATTATTTACTTCTTCGACCCTATTTAGATTTTTATAATTTTTCTTTGCGTGTACATGACATAAACATTCAATATTCGATTCAATTAACTCTTAGATTATACTACAAAAGTTCTTTGACATAGATGTTTGAGAAAGAACTTTAATTGTATAATATCCGCCTATAATTTTATCGTTTTTAATGACAGGTTGTTTGGATGTCAATTATAATTTATTTCATCAAACAATCAATACGCTGTAGGTACAACCTTTTGTCGGCTTGTTAAGAATATAAAAGTTACCTATCCTTCTAGACAAGTCTGTTCTTGCCTACACTCAATTTAATATACAGTCTCGTTACAGGTAAAATTTGTTATACTGTATTAAATGATAGTGTTTACTGTTATTTATCTCCTACAATAGGTATAGCCGTTCGTTCAGTATCACAGATGTCGGGTATCATTTAAGGGTTTTTGGTTAGGTTATAAGTCACATTTAGTATGATTATTTAATAATTGCGTGATTTTACAATATCTTGGGCAATTATTAGGGAAATAGTTCGTAAAAATGCTGACGTAAGTTTTATAAGACTATTGTTGTTATAGTATTTGTACATACCAAATAAGTCATTTTACATAGACAACTTACATTAGATCCTGAATTTGAAATAGCTACTAGCTACTGACCAAAATTTACCATCCATTGAAAATATTATGTTTATTGAAGATTTTTTCCAACAAATCTAGATTTAAGGGATAATGTCTTTCTAAAAACAACAAGGACTATCCATATAATTCCAATCAAACTCAGTGTCACAATTCAAAATTTGACACACTAACTGACAGCGAAGACACAGGTTGTGCAATAGGCGAACGTCAAATCGCTAATTAATTTTTTATTGGCCCAAATCAGAATCTCTGTTTTTATTGGGCGGAGCAGTTGTGACGTTGGACTAAAATTTTTGAAAAATATACGTTTTCAAACTTTTTTTCTTTATACTAATCTCACAAACACCCAAAAAACCTGTAAATTCGTAATAATTTGAAACTTTTCTTTCGAATAAAAAAGAAATTGGTTCCCGACCCTATTACATACTTAAAATTATCAAATTTTCAAAGTGGTCCTAATATTGTGACCGTGGACTGTATTGCCGAATATAATTTCAAAATATATCCCAATACAATATTGTACGGGAACCGCTTATTGTGTGTTGTTTCCATTGCATACATAGTGCGCTAGCTCTCCTTCTTTCTTAACTGTGTGTGTATACAGGGTCCCCTTTTAGTTTCGCGCTCGCTCAGGCAGGTGAGATGCAAGTAGAATAGCTCTGAGGACAGGGGTGGGGGCAGAGGGGTGCCGTCCGTAACCGTTCTTGCTCGCGCGACTTGACTGAGCTAGGAGTCGGATAGAATTCCGTTCAGTTTATTCTACAGTCCGGCTCCGTAGGTGACTACAGTGTCCTACGGTTATTAAAGTGACAGATTTGGCGCCAATACGAAATATCTTTCCACAAGAAGTGTGGACACGGGACAACAACGTTCGACCGCGAGCGAAAGGAGAGACCCAGAGAGTAGAAGCACGACGAGTAGTAGCAAGCAGCACGTGCTGTTTTGAATTTGTAGAAAACGGTCGTTGACCAACAACGAACGACACACAGAACCAAGGAAGAGCCGAAGGGAACTTTACAAATAGTGATTGCGTGACTTGTAAGCCATCGTTAGAAGTTTTCGGATCGGTTTTGTGTTATTCTCGTTGCGTTTTTTGTGCCGTTGTGTTGTGTTCGCAGCGCGTTTTGATGCAACGACGAAGAGAATGAAGTACAACACGATAAGCGCCAGCAGCTTGTCTTCTTCGGATTGCAAGAAATCAACGCTAACTATCTATACCGATCCGGATTTTGTCAAGGAAAAGGTAAAAACTGATTATAATTCGCTACTACTTCGCTTCTAAGTTACTAACTGAGCGTTTGCTACACGATAAAAAGACATTTTCGAAAACATCAGTCATAACCTCAAAATATTTTAGGATCCCTTGTTTATAATTTTTTTTTCAATACGTAAGTATTTGCGATTGCGAAATTTATTACCACATTTAGTTCAGAGACACTTTTTTTACACAAATATATCAGTAGGTAGCTATTTCATAATATATTATCACGTTTATTGTTAAAATCTATCTATGCCTTTTCTGTAATGAACAATTCGTGGTGACTCTCATTTACATCGAACAGATAAATATTTTGAAGTCTGTAAAATCAGCGTCTGGTTGCGCACATCTATATAAAACCCATAAATACTGGCATATTCTCGTAAAAACAACATTCAATACGGTTGGTAATTTTATTGATAATAGGTATTTTAATTGCCGTTTCGCGTAAGTACAAAAGACACTTTCAAGGATTCGTAGAAAACTGTTTTATGCTACATACAACTATTTGCAATTCGTAACTGCACGTGGCTGTGCTGTCATATTGTACTGTTGTGTTGTGTAATGTCAGTAATGTTGGATCGTTTAGAATGTAAAATTAAAAACAAATCTTACGTATATACTTACGCTATTAACAAATATTTGTTGAATTTTTATATTAAATATACACTATTACATTCATATGGACATAAGTTTATTTTTAGAACTGCGAAATATAGGTATGTTTTGTTATATCGCTAAGTCATTCTATTAAGATACTTAATTATTTTATTTAACAAAATGTTAAAGTTTAAAATGTGAATATAGAAAAAAAAAACATTTTGCATACATTTTTTTTTCATTCAGCATTATAGCTGTCGTAAAAATAACTAAAGAGATGTAAGGTTTTCCGGATCACCTAACTCTTCATAAATGTGGGTGTAAACTTGTTTATTTTTAGGTTTAATTTGCATAATGTAAAAATAGATTTTTTTTTTACACTTTATTGCCTTTTATTGTGGATAAAATTAAATAGAAATTCTGGTGCCTTACCTATTACAAAATATTTTAACATTATTAATTCTAAATTTTGTTTTTGTTAGGTTTTCGACATGTTCGTAATAATAAATTTAATGGAATCAAACATGGAAAACAACGTCTTTTACATGTAAATCTACTTAATTCAATATATTGATTATTATTGTGTTACATAAGGAATATCCTACCTTGACCCTAACTTTCAAAAGAAAACCCACGTCAGTTTATAAAGCCTTCTAATGCTGGCGTTATATTAAATTACACTTTCCTGTTTTTCGTGGGGATTTAATATATTTTTTCATTGTCTATTATGTTTAATGGTCAATTTAAAATATTCCCTGCTGTTTGGATATTATAACCTCACATACATACATAGCGTGTAGAGGTTTTGAAAATATGTTAAGTGAGGGTGTGGTATTTCAAGTACTAAGACAAAAAATCGTGTCAAGGTTTGATAAAGTCGACTGATAAATATACGAAGTGAGGCAATTAATAATGCAGTATCAAATAACAATGGATAATTTTAATGTAGGTACCTACATATTCCAGTGTGTTAAGCGAAATCGTTTATTTTTTAAAATATCATATAATGCCCATATTTAATAAAGAAGTTGCTTATTTCTTAGTTCTTCCTCGTTCCACTTCTATGTAACGACTATACTCCTAACTTCTAAACATACCGGTCTTCACGGGATGCTCAAGGCTGCCTGAAGGTCATTGTATCCTAAAATATCTGTTACAACCTTTCTGAAATGCATTACTCTCTTTAGAATGAGGACACTTCCCCGTCAATCCGAACTTAACATTACTTAATTCCTGTGTGAAACTGCCCATAAAGCGTGAACAGGCAGTATTGTAACTTGTGTGCCCGTTAATAATTAAAAGTTGTTTGCAATCTTTTGCATTTTGCAATATTATTTTGTGTACGTACATGTTCTTTTGTTAATTTGATTAGAATATAACGCAATTCTAACAATAAGTAAAAGAGAGAAACAGCAAGCAAGATATGCAACACATGCAACGTATTAATTTATTATTATTATTACTTATACAATCAAAAATATTTATATATTATAGGTATTCTTCTTGGCATTTATTTTGATTGTAAATATAATCTACATCGAGTTTATCTAATGACTCATTCAGTTGATAAATCGGGCACCGAATGACATGGCCATACGCAAAATACCTAAGCTATTCTTGTCCGTGTGTCAACAAAGCTGCCTTTTCGTTTGTTTACAATTTCCAAGACTTACATCCTCAGATAAGATTATCCTGTGTATGTCAATACAGTTCATAGTATCTATCCTAATAACTAGACAGCAGCTGTTTCGCGGTAGGTATGCGATATCTTCGCTTTTGTGCCATATTTACTCTTGTAATTATCGCGAAATGTTGACTACACTATTACTTAGTTGGTTATCGTTATTAACATTGTGGATATATGCATATATATAAGACGCAATTTGTCCTTTACACATGGGAAAACTAACTATATCATCCTATATTAATTGTCAGCGTGTTTTTTTACGGGGATCCGATTTCTTATTATTATGAAACTGGTTATTTATTTACTGCTTTGGTTGTTTTTAAATTTATAAGCGGGATTTGCTTCATTTGAATCATCGCCTACTTTTTATATTATAAAGAATTTTATTTGCTGTTGGAAATGTGTAATCCAATCTATATATTTTTAATGTCATATTCTTTACAGTATTTCGCTTTTAGAGAGTAACGAGTGTTCTAAACATTCATGTTGCAAACATAAGTAAAATTTCATCCATGAGTAAACAAGGAATTACATCCACTAACCCAAAACGAAAATGCATACAAAATAAATGTAAAAATTTATTATTATTATATTATTCCACTCATCGTCAATGTGCTATTGGAAACACAATTTATGATAAGTACAAAAACAGGGAGTATATACAAATATTGTTTACAGAAGTGGTTCTTTCACATACATTTTTCAGACTAACATAACACATTAAACATTTTGGACAGTGTTCTTAAAGAAAAAGACTTTTGTATGGTTGAAACACATTGTTGTGGTAGATATTATTTGTTCTCAAAGAAAAGGAAGTTTGTTACGAAACGATGGATGAAATATGGCAGATCGGAGGATGCATACAATAATATAAAGCGGATTGAATTAAATTAGTCTGGAAATTTGACATAGTACTTGGTGTACAACATATTGGAAACGAAATTCAGACGTAGTAAATCAGAGAGATTGGTTTGGATAGAGAAGAAACTTGCATACTAATCGTTACTGTGAATACTTTAAGCGATAATGGTCCCGATTAAATTTATTGTACTCACTTGTGCTTTTTTGTTATTTTTTTTCCACTGCTATCATGATTAACATACTTTAAATCCTGATTTTCAAAAAGAATCATCACTAATATTAACGGTAAATGTTATTTTTAAGAGTTTGTTTATTCACCTGTCAAAAGTGTTTGACAGTTAAATAACCTAACGGTTTGTTTACGTTTTGACGAACAGAAAATTTGCAACACGGTTGTGACGTCATAGCAACCTGACTCACGTAGTACCTCGTCTGCTATAATAAATGAACTATATCTACTATATCAGGAATCTACTACAAAAAGTAGCAGTTTTTTTTGATATTGAATAGCTGCTATAAAATAGCAATCCATCACTAGTTTCTACACTGGCTTGTGATTGAAACAGGATAGAAGATTCACCCTCTACATATCTGAAAAAGATAAAATATGAACCAGTGTAATTGGTGTAGCGCCAATTTAACAAATTTTAACATAGCAACATCTACAATACCTGCATCTATTTAAGGTTGAATAGAATAATTAATTCCTCCTATTAACTTCAACTATTTACCGTTAATCTAAATAATCTCACAATGAGTTGGTTGGTTTTATCACGAATCAATGTTGTGTTTACCAAAAGCATTTCTGTGGTTTCCGTTAACGTAAGACACGCATACCTTTCGTGCTTTCTTGTATAATTCCATTGAATTCACGTACTAAGCATCATATGTAATTTCTTAAATAGGAATTTTACTAATCAAATTCGATTTTTCTGATATATGCGTAAACGGAATGACAATCTGTTTATGGTAGTTTTAATTTTATGGCGAAGAAAATGTTTCTTTTAATAGAATTTTCTATGTGATGACATGGTTGTAAAAGTGTTTTTAACGGATTCTTTCATTCGAGAGAAACGTGATATGCAAATTGAGATTAACTTAAATATAAACACGTAACCGTCTATACAGACATTAAAAAAAATATTTTTTATGCAGAATATATGGTAATAAATGGGTAATAATAAATAAAAAAGACCCAGCTATATAGGTGTTTGTAATTATTGCCAGTAAATGAATTCTGAAGTTGCTGTCATTCAAAGATTAGGTATTACAAGTAATACATTAATAATAGATTATTTGCTTTTGTGTATTTTCTATGACATTACGGCTTTTACATAAATGCTTAATTATACGTATGGAAAAACAAGTAGTGATAAATACCCATAACGTCACACACACACACACACAAAGTCGATGCGTAGGTAAATTGATGACGATGTCAGATTATATGTTGCAAGTTTATAAAATTCGCTATTCAGTAATTTTGAATAAATCAAAGAAAATATGCCACAACATAAATTATTATAAGCGACTTGTATTGTTATTGCTGGATTATTTAAATTGTATTTAAATATATGCTGTCACTATATAATATGTATCTATTTTTATTGTTAATAATTGCCTTGTGGTAATTTCAACACACTTCTGAACAACATTTCTTGGTTTTCTTTCGTAATTTCTTAGTAACATACGGTATTTTTTACACGAAAAAAAAAAATCGATTTGTCAACACATGGTGAATTGACCAGACGACTTACCTACTAGGAATTATTTCTTATCTCTTCCTGTAATTATTTTATTTTGTCATTGCTGATTCTCTGAGTATAGTAAATAGTACTGTCAATATTTTTGCTGATATTTGTACTTGTAACATTTTCCTGTAAATTCGAAATATTCACTTCAACGTTCAGGTAAACATATATCTGTTCTGATAACAGTATACCCCTGTTTCTTTTTGTTAAAAGGAGGTATACAAGTAAGTAAAGGATAACAAAATACCAACGCTTTTTTGTATAAACCTTATAATCTATATTTATTTAAATGTATACAAAGTGAGATAACAAACAAAATGTAACGCTATCGCTTGTGGTTACGGCGTTATGTGGGTTATTTTAATATGTATTAATGGCGACACAGAATAATATACAGTGAAACCTCTGCTAACGGACACCTTTTTTTACGATAATTTCTTTCCGACCCGAGAAGGATACAAAATCAATATTTAGAACCCTTTTCTTTATACAGGTTCTTTTACTATTTGATTATTTTCTGCCCGGTTATCTTAAAACAAAAAAAAAAAAGAAAAATGAATCGTTTGCATTCTCTGAATTTAATGAATTTTAATACCAACTTAATTTATATCTAGTGATGAATGCAGATACAGTGTATTTCAGATTAAATACAGTAAATTGTAAATTATAGTAATTTTAATATTAAAACAAACAAAAAAAAACGTCAGCTGTTTTTATAGTTCGCTTTTTGTTTTATTTTGTGTTGCACTAGGTTTAAATTAATAAGAAAAGTGTGCACAATTCTTTTTTTGACCGACAGTTGTCAACCTCGTGTTGTCAAGAAAAATTGCTGAATCTATACTTGTTCTCTGTATTTTTATTTTTGGCGTATTGATTAAAAAAGAAACCCACGAAAGACTTTTTGTAATTTCTCAGTTATGTACTGTAAATGTTTATCAAAGATTGATTTAATAAACACATATTTTTAAATATGCGCCAGGTTTATAAATTTTATTTAATGCGTTTTTTTCTTCTTTAAGTGCGCTTGTGTTAAACACGACACTTTAATAAACATTTTTTTTACACTTTTATACAGCGACCAAATCTGTCGCCTTAGTGACTGTCCGTTACAGGAAGGTTTCACTGTACCTACTTTGAATAAAAGGTGGAAACATACCAAGACGTGCAATACAATAGATTATTTAAAAAAAAATAAAATTTTATTAAGCTAACTACTCGCAGAAATATAAATTTTTCAAGGTCAATTATTATGCCCTTGTTTCAGCTTCAAAAAACATATTCATAGTCATGGAATTCCTTAAATCGTATTTGTAACTTCCATATGTTCGTTTATTCTCCCAAGTAGCGAGTGTATAGTATAAAATAAAATTAATCCTTGCCATTAAAATAGCTCCATGCAATAAATTGAGCATTGGAATGCCATAATACTAGCTTTCTTATTATTTTTTTTATTGCTGTTTCATGAACGCATTGCTGTTTGTATGCAATAAGACAAGAGGAGAAAAATCGATTTTCTTGCTTCAACTGATGATTATTATTAGAAACATATTCAGGAATTCTATGAAACCGTCTTTCTCTTTACTTTGATGTTCAGGTATACATACAACAATTGAGTTCATAGTTTCTAGTTTTTTGCGCACCATATTATACTGTGCGGTGTTTCTTCTATACAGTCACGGAGACGCCTGACATTCTTGCGTAAAAATGTCTATTCAAGGCGAGCCTTCTTTTTCGAATTCTCAAACGCGTAGGATTAGTCGCGTGGTTGCTCATATACCTGGCCTGCGGGTTATAGGGGTGGTAACATGGATATTGGACGGGTAATTTTCGACCTTCACATATTATCTGCATTCCATAATAATGAAAAACACTTTTTTCGATAAAAGAGGCATGTGTTTCTGTCATCTACCATATAAAATATATTTATTTTGCTATCTTCATTTGCCTTGTAAAATTTACGCACATACCATGTGATTCAAAATGATTGTCGTAAGAAAAAAACTGTTTTCCGGAAAAAATTTATCTATACTTATTACCAATTTAATGAGCGAAGTTAGCTACATACAAATTTCATACATTAAATGAATTTTCTTGACATTTAGCGACATTGGCGTGAGTGTTATAGTATCTTTCGATTATTTATCTTATAATTCTTTTCAAATCGTTTATATTTACATCTAATATCACCAACAATAGTATTTCTGAATACTCTAAGAAAATAAGGGAATTTATCTGTGGTAATAGCTCAACAAACAGGTAAAAAATCAATATTAACATTAAGTGAAATACTTTATTACACTTTATAATTTTATAGGATTATCATTAGACTTCAGCGCAATGAGCTGTCAAAAGAAAGTTAGATTTTCATCCCTATAAAGTTTCTACGGTACAGGAATTATTACCATTAGATCACGATAGGCGATTGGAATATTGTCATTGGTTTAATAACAATTTAAGGGACGATGACATGCTAAACAAATCATTTTTCTTGAATGAAGCCTGGTTTTATCTAACAGACTATATCAATTTACAAAACTATTGTATCTGGTCTGCAGAAAATCCACACGAATTTCGAGAAACACAATTGCATCCCGTAAAAGTTGGAGTTTGGTTAGCTATGTCCAGGCAACGAATAATAGGGCCAATTTTCTTCGAGGAAACTGTAACAGCCCAACGTTACCAACAGATGTTGGAATTGTTTATTGCAGAGTTACAAGAAAATGAGCTTGAAGCAGGTTATCTTCAGCACGATAATGCTCCAGCACATACTGCTCGACTAACCTGCCAATATCTTCAACAGTTTTTTGCTGACAGGTTCGTTAGAGCACAAAGATGGCCACCAAGATCGCCTGATCTAACCGCATTAGATTACTTCATGTTCGGCTATCTAAAAAATAGGCTCTATAGAAACCGCATGCATACCATAGAAGAACTGAGAGATGCAGTTTTGTCACTTAATAATTATACTAATTGTATGTTATAATTTAAAGTAATAAATAAAATTTAGTTAAACACCAGTTAGTACTGAATTGTAAAATCATAATTTAGTAGAGTTAAATTAATTACATTTCATTTTTACAAGCAGAAACACCAATCCATAGTCGTTTATATAATGCGAGTTCAAATATAGGTTACGTTTTCCTTATTTATGACAGATCCGTTTTACTTTCTTATGTTCCAACACTGACTTAGTTCAAACCTTCATTACAAACACGCGGCATATACCTACACCCTGTTACTATCTATAGGAGCGGAATTGACAATCATTTTGAATCTCTGTGTATAGATATATTTGACAATTCGATAACTGACATCTATCGGTGGCCAACAAAAATAACAATATGCTTTGATATAAGCGGTTAGATTAAACGTTGCGTTTTTGTTTCACACGCATATTATGATGTAGGAATTAATGAATGGAGATCTGTTTTAGAGTAGTTTAGATCAATTAATATTAATAAAGTTTAATTACTGCATGCCTCTCTCCGCTACTACATAGGGTAGTGCAATGAATTGAGCAGATGTTTTCGTTAGTACAAAACAACTTACATTCATTAGCTGGTATAGTTGGTTTATTTATGTAACTGTGATGAGAGTTTTTTCGTGTATATTAGCTACTGCATATACATAGTGAGCTTTCATTAAATGCAATTAAGTTAATACTCTTTTTTTTGATATTATATAAATGAGCTATTTTAACATTTTTTTTTTTAGTTTGCTACAGAAAAAGATAAAAGATAAACGGATTATACGATGAATGAGTTATACCAGCACTAACTTCGTGCGCAAGTGCTCCTATAATCGGTGCAATTTGCTAACAAATTGCGCTATCATCACAGTTATGTTATGCGTCTATTCGCTCTAACGTCCGATCATGAGGTCATTGTCTACGAGCAGTCTGCCCGTACAAAGGAAGATACACATGCATTAAACATACATAGATCATCATTATACCTACTATATATACGAAGTTCCTAGGAATCCATTGGCGTTACATCGTTTTATATAGAACGTGTCCCGAATGAAAATTCCTCTAGGTATAGGTACAAGGCTGTACACGAACCTTGCTTTAAAGTAACACAAAACACATTGACTACTTATTATTGTATACGAATGCTGTTTATGCATTTTTAACACTTTATCGTATGCGTTTAATGTGATTGACACCTTGCACTGCACGAGGATTAGGTCTTGTAAAATTTACAGGTGATTATAGGTAGTAAATAAATTATAGTATCGATTTAAAATTGATAAATATTAAAATGATTCGGTGGTTTGTTTAAGATGTCATAAATACGTTATGTATAGAGAGATTTAGATGTCAAAAAATTATCAAAATATTAAGAGTTATTGAACATACAGGTGTTTCTTATGTTATACAGGGTGTTAGCGTAAACATGCGGGGCAAAATTCTAAGAATATTTTGTCCTATGATGATTTTTGAAAACCCCCTTTGTTTCGAAGATACAGGGCGAACAAAATTTGCGACAATCATATTCGATATTCGTTGAAATTATTAATGTAAATAAAAGTGTGGTGTGCGTCAATGAGTTTATCAAGTAGAAAAAATTGTTTACAATGCGTTGTTATTTTTTCGATCTAGATCACATGAAACGGCTGTTTTATCTAGTAGTGTGGAGTTGATTTGAGTACGTCTCATCGGTCGCATTTGTTTAGATTGAACAGTGAAGGAGCAAACATTTTTTTCACGTTTATTTAATTTATTATTAATTAGTGAACAAAAATAAAATTTATGACCACGTAACTAATTATAGTTTTCTGTAGAATTATTAGTTTCCTGCAAAAAAAATACAGTTTCCTATATATTTCAAGTGGTTGTAAGCGATTGGAGTATATTTAAACCATTTGTTATTGTGAATACTTTGTATATAGCGCAATTATTGCTTTGAAATAACGTAGGCAAATATGTGCGTGAACATGCCGTATTACGTGTATGGGACTATAGCTTCAAATTTACAAAGAAATATACTTCTCAACTCAATTCAATGACGTACATATGTCAGACTTAAAGATTTTGTAACATCATTTAAGTAACACCCTGTGTAAGTAAATAGATATTTATAGCACAGGACGAGAAGTCACCGATCCATAAAATTATGAATCACAATGATGCTTCTTTGCTTCTTCGTTACCGTGGAGGATTCAAACCGCTTTTTCATTTGCCATAAATTCATGTTCACTTAGTCATCCGTTGGCTACGGTATGCGGGCAAATAGTTGTCTTTTTGTTTTCATTTTTTTTTTCAGGCATAAAACAGCTACGATATTCTCAGCACAGTGCCAGTGGTGCGTTTCTATTACTGTGAAACGCCGGTATACGTTAACACGCACCTCGGTTCGAAATGAGTCACAGGAGAGCTCTTAAATTCCCACGGATAATCTACGAGTAGTTCCAACCAATTGCGATAGCTACAAGTTCATGCATAAAAGATTTTTGTTTTTACCTATACATACTTAAAATTAAAGGATCTGAATGAACATGTACAGATAATATTCGCATCAGCGCCATCTCTTTTGGTAATTTGTATGGATTTTTGACAAGCAGTGACACAGGAAAACTCAAGTGTTTTAATTTGTACATTTCTGTTTGACAGTTCGTATGTAAAACATAATTATTACGATATGCTTTAAAACATGGAGTATTGTAAGACAAATCATTATTTAAATAATTTTCACGATTTCATTCTTCATTTATAAAATTTAAATCGTTTCAAGAACATAATATTTTTAAAGGGATACACCTACCCCCAAAATATCTCTGATTTAAATTATTGAGGAAATGAAATATATCCTTTATCTTCAAGTTAAGTACTTTTTAAAACGATTTTTGAGTGCTGTATACAACATAAATAAAACCGTTTTTTATTAGAATCGTAAATGTGTAAAATTGATAAAATCTCGAATTATCGAAAATGATAATAAAACGGTTCAGTTTGTAAATTATTTTCATTCCACCTGCTTCTATATTAAACTCAACTCATTCAAAATGCAAGGTCAGGTGCCCACTAAGCTTCGAGAAGAGGTCATTCATTAAAGTGTGACAACGTAATCAGAACAGCAGCGCACAAGGAGGCCTTAAGCCCTGACCGCCCTACTTCTACAATGAAATGCTAAAGAAGGAAAGAGAGAAAGATAAGACATAGAAAGAATCGTTTAAAACAAATTGCAGCGTTCGTTTTAATTTATATATACGCAAGCAACCACATTGTCCGAGTGATATTAAAAGAAAGTTGGGCACGCAGGTTGACGTTCATCAATATTTTTTTGTCTTTTGCGCAGAGAAGGTGTGCGTGTAATCTGTCAGATTCGGTCGGTAGCTCCAAAGGAGGGGAGTTGCTTTCGAAAAAGTTAATTCGCCGCATAGTTTTAACGAAATCTCATGCGTGAAATTGAAGAATATGTTGTTGACCCAATATATTTTTAATATAGGTGCAATTATTATTTAATAACCTGTAGATAGTTTGTAATAGTTATTTGTGTCACTAGGCAAGAAACTATAGTTTTGCGAATATGAATACGGTTTGTACGAATACTCGCAAAATAGTTTTTGATCGTGTGATACACATAATTTTCTTTTTGAACCGACAGATCTTAATTTTGGATTGAAAATAGAAAAGAATTTTTTAGTATAAGTCTTTCTGTGATTTCTTTTTCTTAAAATATTAATAAGTGCGATGGCGATACTAATTCATGTTGCTAAGGTTGCACAGCAGTTTAATGATAACACACTATATAACAGTAAGGACATGTTCGCAAAAATCCATTGCTCTAGAGTGGTCCGTTTTGAATGACCTTCAAGCCCAGTTGCCATTTTGTAAAGCTGTTGCCGGGAATTTTCAAACGTGTAGTATAATTTATGTTTTAAAGGAAGTAGAAAAATAGATTAAAAAAATACACAAATTTATGCGTTTTTTATTCTGATTTTGTTGCAAATATTTATGAACGTTTGTAGTAATAAAAAACACGATTCCAGTAAAATAATGTTTGATTAAGTGATACATATATTTGCAAGTGTTTTACGATAATTATGTTCATATTCTTTCCTTTTTGTGAAATAAATCTTTGTTTATATTTTTATAGTGTAAAAGATTCTTCCAGGATAAATCTGTTGTGGTTCCTTTCTCAAATAAATTGATAAAAATGCAACAGCATCGGTGGAAGGGACTTTCAAATTTCTGACACGAATACACAATAACTTTTTAATTAGGGTTCAAGAGTTATGACTATATCGTTCTGTGCGATACAAATATTGTTCCTTTCTATTCGACTACTTCATTTCTAACATCCGACCCTGCACTGGTTTGTCAACAATAATGTCCGGGGGTGCACAAGTGAATAGAGTTCAGACGTAGACTATATAATATCGAATTGTCTATAATGTGAATAAATGTGATTAAAATTTATATCAGTAGAATGCAGTTCAAACCAAAATCACATTATTTTAAAAAGTGAATATAAAATGAATTAAGTTAGTTACTGCGATAAATAGCAATCTAGCTTAAAATGTGTGTCTAACAAATAAATTGATTTAATGTGACCTAGGAATCTCTGCACAACGAATAAAGTTCTTCTTTATTCATGTACTTTCTTAATTCTTGTCGTGTCATACATATTAGATTCATTCGGAAATCCCAAGAACTGCGACATCGTTAGCATCAAAATTTATCTTGCGAGAGTGACTGGTACTACAACATGATACCCATTGGTGTCTGCTTTCACGATAATTTGAGTTATTTCACTTAAACGTAACAATATAATATATAAGAAAGTATGTAAATGTTATGGCCACTGGCCACCGATCTTACCTTTTACACAAGAATATCATAGTTCATTAAATGTTTTTAAAACTGCAGGGGTAATTCAAAACTAATAAAATACGTAAAATAAATAAATAAAACAAGTAATCA
The DNA here is from genome assembly GCA_004143645.1 of Protaetia brevitarsis. Taxonomy (NCBI): domain Eukaryota; kingdom Metazoa; phylum Arthropoda; class Insecta; order Coleoptera; family Scarabaeidae; genus Protaetia; species Protaetia brevitarsis. Next base: position 22,032 of record RXPK01002057.1, read on the forward strand.
TATAGAATTAAACGGACGAGTAAACTAATTTGTGTAGATACGAACGTAAACAATAACAAACTGCCATTTTGGGAAGCTGTTGTTTGTGTGAAGTTAGGTTTAGAAATCTGGACCGCTATAACTCCTCTCTTGTCCTTACTCGGTGTACTCTGATGGCAATTTATTCGACATCTGTCATTTCTAATGTAGTGTGCCAACCTTTAGTGACAGTTTTTGCCTTTAATATAATGGAAAATTAATAAAAAAATATTATATTTCGTGCAAAAATTTGTCACGTAATCGAATGTCTTTAAGCATACGAAATACAAATTTTTCAATGCCCGATTAACCGTCGAGTAGAAAGTTAGATGAGTTGACGATCCATCTGTTTCTTCCTTCCCCACACAATCATTAATGTTGGTCCGGATACATTGTTGTGAGACGATATTCCTTTCTCGCTGGTCCACCGCTGACGCTGGCTCGCCAGAAATCTTCGGAATGCTGTCCGAAGTATTTATTAGCTCTTTTTTTTCCGGTGCCGCCTTTTTCGGAGGCAAAAAAAAACGCCGTACGCATAGTTCCCCACTACACTGGATTCGGAGGTACTCCGCGTGGATGCCAGCAGCTTACCTCACGGAGTCCGCTTGATCGTACTGGTTTTACTACGATTATTTAGAGATATTTAGAGAGAGACGGAGGGAATATTTTCCGAGCCGAAATATCTTGTCTATGTGCAGAAGATATTAGATTTCTATTTTTAAATTGTTGTAGTGGTTAGGTACATACTTCCTACTTGAATATCGTTGCTTCGCACAGGACAGGCGTGTTTATTATTCCTTTTTTTTTTATTTTAGGTAAGAATTAGAATTTCATGTTGCGTACGCTTAAGATTTTGCAGGGTAAATGTCAAAGATTCCATATTCATATAGGATTTGTCAAAAATTCCTAACTTGTAAAATTTAAATGTGATATGATAGATTTTGAAAGTCAAAAGTGTGAAAAAAATAAATATACAGAAAAATTAAGGGTCAAAGATATGAAATGTCGACAAATTTAAACGTCAAAGGTATATAGATTGTCAATGTCGAAATTATGAAAAAGGTGAAATGGTGTAAAAAGAATATATATGAATGTATAAAAAATATTAACAATATAAATGTGGTACCGATATTTTAAAAATTAAAATGCTGGAAGTGTCATTCGACAATTTTCAAACGTAAAATATTTTGAATGTTGATATCATCAAATGTATAATTTTTTGATTTTAATAATTATTTTCAAACCAAGTGAGCAAAAACGCAGATTTTGAGAAAAGTGAGTAATGAGGTTAAATAAGCACAATTTTTATTTTTCTTTTGTTTTTTTTTCAAAATTTTTTTTTTGCTTTTTTAAAACTTTTTACAATATTTTTGGCTCTTTACTACATTGTTTATTGTTTTATTGTATTTTTTACAATTTTTTTTCTTTTTAGTAATTGTTGATGGTTTCTTTAAGTTTAAAATTAAAATAAATAAAAAGAATTAAGTAATAAAGTTCAAAAAATAATTGTTAAAAAGAGTATAAAATTGAGAAAATAGGAGCTATTATTTTATTTTTTCAATTTTCTGTATTTTTTCACGTTTATTTTTTTTAACGTTTCTAAAAGTTTTTAATTTTTTTTTTTAATTGTTTTTCTTCCCCTTTTAAGCATCTTTTTCAAATAATTTTCTTTTAGCATTTTTTTCAAATTTTTCTACATCGTTTTAAAAATAAACCAGTTTAAAAACTGGATTATTTTTTTTTACATTTTTACCCTTATTTTTACGTTTTTTTTTTTCATTTTTTACCTTTAACATTTTTTAGATTCTCCTTAAACTTTGTAGATACTCTTGTTTAACGTTTTTATTTTTTAAACATTTTTTTCAATTTTTCTCATTTATTTATTTTCTGAATTTTTCAACCAGTTTTTCAATCTTTTTATTTATTTTAACTTTTTTCCTTTCTTCCTTTTTTAACGTTTTTTTTCAATTTTTAAAATATTTTATTTTTTTTAATTTTTAACTTCTTTAACATCTTTTTTCAATTTTTGATTCCCTTTTTTATTTTTTATTTTAGTAATTTATTCAAATAATTTTTTCTGCCTTTTTTCCAAAATTTCCGGCTGTTTTTAACGATTTTTAATAATTTCTTTTTAACAGGTTTACATTTTTACCCCTTCTTTACGCTTTTGTGTTTTTATATTTTTAACGTTTTTTATTATTATTTTTTAACAGTTTTAAAACGCTACTTTGCGTAGGGTTATGTGTGCATAGTGTATATCAAAAATATGAAATGTCAGCAATTTCAAACATAACTACATATAAAAATATTATGCAAATGAAAATAGCATTGTAATAATTTAATTTCAATAAAACAGTAATTTTAATTCGTTCGTATATACTATAATTTATTCATTTAGACGACTGCATGTTTCGACACTTGGGCATCTTCAAGAGTCATGGTCAGTTTTCATAAAACAGTTAAAATTTATACAAAAAACATATACAAAGTAATTTGTTATTAAAATTTAGAAATGCCAGATATTGCAAATATATATTCAAATTGTCGAATATCTAAAGTAATATGTTAAAAAAAAAAAAAAACTTTGTCGTGCTTTAGCAAGCACCTGTATTCTTTCGTATAATAAATAATATCGTTATTGTCACAGATTCAAAAGAATATCGATTTAGTCCTAAAATGCTGAGTCTCTCAAATTTCCTTTGTTTCGGAAGTTTGGCCCTCTAAATATTTTTTCAGTGTTCCTCTCTTATATACATATAATTCAGAAAAATCGTAAATAATCCGTTTACATTAAGGGATTTTAAATAAATTAGCATAGACCACGCTAATTTAAATTGGACAGAAATAATGACACAAACACCTCACAATCAGCTGCGAGTATGAAATTCCTTTCCCTAATGGAATACGTGTTAAGCTGTTTTTTGTTGTTATTCGTGCCTCGTCTTTTTTTATAAACCTTTTTTTTTCGCCGCGTTGTCCTTCTAACGAACTAGCTGGAATGCGATGATGTTCCAGCCGGTGCGTGTAAGTAACATAAGCGCATTATTTCACTCGCATTCCCCATTTGATGGGACAAGCATGCTGTATAGGTATGCATTTCTATTTTAAAGTTTATCGGAAAATAATTATTAATAACTTTACGTTAGGCAATGGTGAGGTGCAGTCTCTATACCGAGTTAATGTAATGGATAGATAACTTCCATTCAGGCGTATGTAATCTTAAAAAAAAATAGATGCATAGGAGAAGGTGTATTTTTAGATTATTGATTGTGAATATTTTAGTGTTCAAGGAATTTTCACTATATATTATTCAAACACATTCATTAAAAGCTGTTCTTGCAGTCCTTTCTATTTTATCAACGCTGCTTTTATTGTTCATTGGAACAGCGTAAAAGTTCTGTTTCTTACATCTAAATTCACTTTTTTTTATCTGTTCATAACTTTAAGATATGGAATACTTGATAAAACCTTCAAACCTCATACTTTGATTGAAAATAAAACCACAATGTGGCTTATCATATATTTATAGAGATTTAAAACTAACATGCCATATAGATACATCATTCTGTGAGATTACAATATACCATTCATCTATTTAGTTTTAGATTCCCATTTGTTTTTACGTTTGTGTTGCAAACATCACTATTTTTGTCGAAATTATGAAATCACAAAAGAATGTCTACATCTCTAACGCAAATGTTTATAAGTAGGATGTGATGACATTGTTTTCTTAACGTCAGTTCATCAACACCTCACACGCATTCGAGGTGAAAATTGACTCATTATTGCTTTAAAATGTGTTTGTTTCATTTTTGCGGTTGATTATTCAATGATTTTGTGTATAATTATGTCAGCGCCGCACACCGTGATTCTACTTAGCAATCTGTTCTTCGTGAATGTGTGCATTCGAGATAGGTGTTTTGATTCGTTATTTATAATAATTACGTGTGTTCGATAATTGAAGTGCTGTTACCTGATAAAAAGGTGACCTAATTATTTTAATGGTGTTAGTAAGGCACAGGAAATGTAGAACATTATCATTAGTGGACTTCTTCGGACGGCGTTACTACAGGCATATTTGATTAAACAGGTGCGAACTGCTTGATTTATAAAAACGAGGAAGTTGTTGTCGATATAAATTAATAGTTTTGTTGTAACGCCGTTCAGCTGACACTTTAGCGTCGTAAACTTCTAAAGGTTAGTAAAAGTCGTCTTTATAGCCATGCATACATACATACATGCTATTTCGGTATGGTTATGATTATTATCGAAACCTGTGCATTATAAACATAGATGGGGTAAACTCAATCCACATTATATTATATATATATTAACGCTAAAGGTGTTGGAACTACTGTCTTGTAAATATTGCAACCTTTCATTGTATAGATATGACTAAAATATTGATTAATAAACATACTATGTAATAATGTTAACGAATATCGAAATTAAATATTCTCTTTTCCTATCATTTTACCTCTATTTAATGTAACCCTGATGACGGCCATAGAAACTGTGTCGAAACGTCGGATTTAAACGATCTAACAGACGTTGGAAATGGTCCAAACACTAACTCTATTAACCCATCGTCAGGAATTGCACCTTCCCAAGAAACCAAGTTATGTATCAGGTACATCGCTGCGATGTAGCTATGTACATATCGCAAGCCTGGTGATGTACTCAATAACATGCATGCGCCTTACATGTTGAGACTTATGTCCGCAACAACTACACATTCTGAGAATATACTAGCGATATTGAATAGGTATATGCCGGCGATATTGAATAGGTATATGCTGGCAATATTGAATAGGTATATGCTGGCGATATCAACGTTACATCGACACTATGACTCGGTTTTCGAGTTGAAACCGTGTCCTGCAAATACCTGTGACCGACATTTCGTCCTCACTTGAATGAGACATCTTTAGGTATTGCTACTAATGTTGCTGTATAGCTGAAACTGTGGTTCAATCGCAACATAAGTAGCAGCTTCAAAGATATCTCATACGAGCGAGAACGATACGTCGGCCGGAAGCAGTTGCAGAACACAGTTTCAACCTAAAACCAAACAAAAAAAATGTATAGAAAATAACACAAGTTATATGAAACTAGTTTTTAATGATATAAGTTAAAAATACATACATACATAATTTTTTGTACACCGTTTCTCGTTCATCGTTGTTCAGAAAGCCTGAGCTATTCTGCAGCTACACATTCAAATTCCATTTTGGTTATTAATTATATGATATTCGAATACCATAATTTAAAAATATATTTGGATAAAATGGAGACATGTTTGAAGGTATAAAAAAAATTTGCCCACACTGACGGCATTGGCATTGATGGCCGAGGAGCGAAGGATCACATTATGAGATGTCTTGCGAAGAAGTACTCAGATACCATATTCATTAGTTGTTGATGGCTAGGACTGAGGAATAATTGTAGGGTTTGTGATTTACTGTCAATCGATGTTCCAAATAGTATGTAGCATTTTTCTTCTAAAATATTTCAAATTCTTACTTCTTCACAATACCCATCCTATTTTATAGAGAGTTCGTTTTAAACTTCTAATTTGACTTTAGTAACCGTTTGTAGTATGTGTTACAAAACCTTAACAGTCTCTGAAAATTAAAAGACCATTGCATTAACCAATAAAGTACTGGAATTTAGGATCTAAAAAGTAAGAATATGTAGTATATTTACGTATACCTAGCAAATACCAATATAGCAACTGATATAATGAGTTAAAACTTTTACAAGAACAGCTTAACCTACAAAATTAACTGTGTTGATCACTTTTACCTTCAATGAACAGAAAATTGAAATTTTGGCAATTCCCTTGGAAGTTATCACTAGATATATTCGATGCACACAAGCTGATACACGTTGTTGCACATATTCTAGACCATTTCTAGACGTAGACGACATAGACAAGAATTTGAAGAAGGTGCAGAGCAGGCTTTGGGGTGTATGAAATCTCTAGTGACGCCACATTTCGATAAAAAAATATGTACCATACGCAGAATTGTTACATAGTTTATGTTCTCTGGTGTTTTATATCAGCTACATAACAGGCATATAAATAATAGATATCGTATTCATATATCTGTCTTACATCCTCACCATGTTAATATATAATATGTTATATACCAAATACATAGAATTGTTATATAGTTTGTGTTCTGTATCAGGTACATCGCAGACATATAAATAATAGATATCGTATTCATATATCTGTCTTATATCCTCACCATGTTAATATGTTATATACCAGATACATAGAATTGTTATATAGTTTGTGTTCTGTATCAGGTACATCACATGCATATAAATAATAGATATCGTATTCATGTATCTGTCTTACATCCTCACCATGTTAATATGTTATATACCAGATACATAGAATTGTTATATAGTTTGTGTTCTGTATCAGGTACATCGCAGGCATATAAATAATAGATTATCGCATTTACATTTCTATTTTACATCTCCTGTACGTCAATATATAAAATCGATGTAGCCAGTACATCTGCATCGCGAATAGTTTCCTGGGTTATAAGTCAAAAGTTATAACTTTGGGTGATTGCTACTCTGAGCGACAAAATTGAAGAAGGCTATACATTACAACGCATTTTTGCAAACACATATGTTTACACCCTTACCATGCGACACTCATGAGCGTCCATAAGCAATTGAAAATCGTGTATTTTATCTACAAGAAGTGGCGTAAATTAGCCTCGAAATTGTATTCCTTTTTTTGTGTAGTTAAATCTCTTATTTCCATTGTTGCAGATTTCGACATCCGATGCGGAGATAGCGTCAGTCAGGGGCGAATTGGAAATCGTTCAGCGTGCCCTAAAATTACAAACGAAGAGATGTCGCCAGCTCGTGGCCGAGTACACGCGCAGACTCCAACAGAAAGAGCAACAGTACCAATGCGAACGCAACCTCAGGAACGATCAGCTGGCCAAGGTGCTGCGACCCTCCTCATCTTCGAGGCTCGTCTGCGTCAAGAGCAGAAGTTCATAAGCCACCAGCTGAGCGAGAAAGATTACATCATCAAGAAGCAACGTAACGATATCACGAAATTGATGTCGAACCAGTATTGCAAGCACTGCAACCAATACTACAGTCCCGCTTCGAATCTGGAGAGCTTAGATAGTAGCTCGGAGTACGTAGTGACGACTGACTATCAGGATTATCAGAGTTCTAATTTCGAATCGCTGGATAGCAGCTCGGAGACTACGCTACCATCTCCGAGAAGGAATATGACATTAAAAGCAAGACACCCAGTTCGGATCAATCTTATTCGGGCGAGGAACATGCTAATAGCGATAGAGACGTGGGCAAAATCATGATATACCAAAAAAATAAGCTTAATAAGGACTTGTTGAATAGAAGGGGTAGGAAGTTGGGGCATAGGAAAAGTGTCGGCACCTATTTTGAGGTGTTGAAGATGCGCAATGAAAGCCCGACCTCCAACGAAGACAACACCAGCAATGACTATGAGAATCTCGACTCGTTACCGCCGGAAAGTATAACGGATAAGATCAGCGTGGTGTCCGAGAGGATTGAGAATATTTTCGCGGAAAACGGGCAGAAGGAGAAGGATTCCTCGAATTCGAGTTCCAACGGTACGGATTCGGATTGTAACAACACCGTTATACAGAATTGTAACGCCGTGGAGTTTCCGATTAACTTTGACGAGGATGAAAATAAGATTAACAGTGAAAAGTCTGAAGAGATTGCTTCGAAGATATCAAATCTAATTCCGCCGGTTTTCGACGGTGATGGAGAGACGAATGATAAGTGGTACGCAAGTGGAAGTGAGTTAGAGGACGAGGAACAACGGGATATTTATCGGAATAATCCCGTGCTCGAGTGTATGAATCAAATTTTGCTGCACAACATCAACGATGCTACGATTTCGCCACCGAAAACTCCAACGGTGAGTAGGAAATTTCAGAAGAATAAGAGGGTGAAGTTCAGCGACGCCGAAGAGATGAATCCAGCGTAAATAAAGACGATGTAAATCGGGAAAATACGCTGAGCAAGGAGAATCTAAAGAAGGAAGAGTTGAACGAAGAGGATAAATCGTCCACGCAAAGTAATTACTACGAGACTCCCATACAGAAACAGCCGAATTTCTACGAGACTCCCCAGAGCATCTACAGCAACGATTACGAGCAGATCTTGAGTAAATGCAGCGAATCTTTCTCCTCCTCCTCGGGTAATTCCCCGACGAAGTTGGACGCCATGCAGGAGAAGGAGATCAACATGTTGCCCACCAAGAAACTGAGCGTCATAAAGAACATAGATTTCGAATCGACGAATCGCCATTATTACGATATGGACGCGAAAGCCGACAATGAGAACGAGATTAAAATCGTCAGGAAGTCGAAAATACTGAGGATTCCTCCGGCTTTACCCCCAAAACCTACGAATTTAGTGTCGAAATACAAGTTGCAAAATCTCCAAAGCAAGATTACCATTCCCTCTGCTGCAGAACCGGCGATAGAATCAGAACCCGATTACTGTTCGATTTCCGAATTGAATATTCCGACCAATAAGAATTCGTCGCAAAAGATCAGCGTGGTGGCGGAAATTAACATCTTGGACGGGACGAAAGATTCCGAGAAACATGTCGTAGTTCACAAGGCGCAAATTAGCGAGGTGGATTCGCATTACGATCCCGTCGTGGTGAATGAAGACATCGCCAATTTGGTGAGCAAGAATATCGAGAAATTCAACATGCAAATGAATAATAAGTTAATTCCTTCGGCTGTTAAAACCGAAACTTCAGCGTCGAGCAAGCCAAAACCGAAACCCGATACGGAAATACCGAAGTTACCACAAGTTTCCGAGATAATCATCCCGGAGGAAACTGAAGAGTCAGCCCAAGAAGAAGAGAGGATCAGTCAGGATAATTACATTAAGAATAACTCGCAGATTCTGTTGAAAATAAAGGGCAATACAAACAAGAGTGAGAGTTTACGTAGACCAATCGTCATTGGAAAATCAGTTTCTAGTTTGATTACCGGTTTTAACAATCATCAACTCCTCTCGGAGATTCACCAGCAACCTCCAACACTCGAAAAACCTAAAACTAAAATCACATTTCCCGGATTTGAAGCAAATTCCAGCGCCAGAAAGGCAGAACAACAAGTCCCGATATCCCCCCAGAAAACTCCCTCCTTTGAGAAATTCGATTTGAGTCAAAATTTCGAAGAATTCAAACTAGAAGACTGCCAAATAGGCGAGGAATACGACATCGATAACAGCAGCGACGTAACAGAAAAATCCGTCACTCGTTCCACCGAGATGGAAGAGCACAAGATGCCAGATCTGCTAAAATCACCGACGAAATGCTTAAATTCGACCAGAGTGGAGTTGGTTCGCGCCACGAATAACGTAACGATACCCCAATTGAGTATGAGCGCCATCCAACAATTCCGTAAGAAATTAGAATTACAGAAATCTGCCGACGACAACGACGCCATCTACAAAAACAACGCGCAGATTAAGTGCCAGAACGAACCAACTTACGAGCACTTTTTGGAGTGCACCGGACTGAGTTCTAAATCGATACTGACGCCCTCTAGGCTGTTGAGTAATCATAAGAGCGTGCTCAAACCGAAAGATGTTAAATTGAGGTCGAAAGTTAGGTCTAATAATGTTTTCGAACGCCAAGGAAGCACCATAAAATATTGGTCTGAACCGTATATCTAATCATTTTGGTAATAATATAAATGTAACGTATTTAATTCCAATTTTTTTTCCCATTGTTAAGTTTATTATGTGCGTTGTATTTAATGAAGTTTTATTGTTTTTTTTTTTAACTTTCATGTATGTATTACATCATTATACGTATTAAGAATAAATATTTTTTCTTGTTGAAGTCTTTGTTACTTTTTTATGAACATAATATAAATAACTACAGAATTATCTATTAATTTGGTTGAAAATGGAAATTGTGTAGTAAAATTTATTGTGTAAAACAAACAAATCTATTAAATTAAAATTTAGTCAAAATATGTGCTGCCATCTAAATCTGAAAAGCTAAACATAAGTGGAATGGCATTTACAGATAACTGTAATTGCTAAATGGCGCTATTGAATACAGACAATCACCAATAGATGGCGAACTTAAATATGCAGCATAAATAAATTTCAAGTAATTCAGTCATAGTTTATATATTTATCATTTATAAATAATGTTAACGTTGCCTTTTACGATTTACATTTTTATATATACTTTGTAACTTGAAAAAACTTTAAAATAAAGCGAAACATTATTATATACTTCTATTTTATTACAAATACCTAAATACCAAGAAGCAACTATCGAATAAGAATGTGTACTGGAAAAGATATACTACTATTATTACTGAAGAAGAGAAGGTTTTTAAAACTACGATTCGCAGATATTAAACGAGATGTAAAGATACTTTTGCTTTAAATATTACAGCATTTTGCAATTTATTAAATATGCTCTTCGAATAACAATTATCTTATCCAGTAACAATAATTTCATAAAAGTATCTCAAATAAACGTTAATATTTAAAATGACTTAACAATAAAATTATAAAAGATTTAATTTAAAAAGAAATGGTTAGTGCCGCCATCTATATTGAAATAGTGTAAGTATAATTATTACAGGAATTGACAATTTATCGGCACTTATAGAAAACTGTAATCGCATATTGTAATTTATATAGAAAATATGCAATAGGTGGCGCCGTATGTTTTTTGAAAAGAAATTGATAGGTACTCCAAATATCCATCTTTCATCGCGTATAAAATATGCAGAGAAGTTTTATTTTTATAAATTCATAATAATCATTGTTCTTACTTGGTTCTAAAGAAGTGTTATTCTGTATGGATTTTAAAAGAATTGTTATATCCAGGAGAACAGTGTGCAGTTCAAAACATAAGTGAAAAATCGTAAATAGGTGTAAGTATGGGGTTATTATTTATGATGAGAAACACCAAGAAGTAGGTATAAAGAAGAGTTATATCTTTTTATTCTTCCTCCTACTCCTCCTTTTAACCACTATTCGTTTTTTGGAATTCCTTGTTATTATTTATGTTGTTTAGGTAATATAAACAGGGTTGGGGTTCAGCATTAAAAGACGTAGTCGAATATCATTCACAATTTTATTTCGTATTGAGTAAAATACATCTCCAACTTTTTATATTAGTTATAGAATTTATACATACATCATCGTCGTCAGCATTCCATAGAGTGCCAGTTTATTCATTTATTTTTTTTTTTATACAAGACATTCTATATATATAAAAAAATACAATAATATAACTATTGTTAGAGTGGAAATAAAGACTTTTTGTATACGTATATTATATATTTATAGAGAGACTTTAAAAACTAATAATTACATGGCTAAATATATTACAAAATCTTTGGTTATACTAGCCATATCGATAAAAAGATTATAACAAAAAAAAATACACACAACAAAAAATAAAATAATAAAAAAAAAGTAAGATCTGAGGTGTGGCTTAAGAAGTAGTAAAAGAAAATATAAAATAGGATACCATATTCATATATATGTATATAAAAGAAGAATTAAATACTAGAGGAATATAAGATTATATAAAAATAAAATCGATCCAGGTGTGCGAAAGAGTGAGAGGGATCACCCCTGGATAATATATTTTTCATCGCTTTTTTTTTAGTACAACTTTGATTTTTAAAAGTTAAAATCGAGATAAAATAAAACATTAAATATATTTACAAATAGCTATACACAGAGATTCGTAAATATCATTATTCTTAATTTAATAATCATTTTCTTTATAATATATACTTTTGTTTTATAATAATTATTTATATATAATTGTATATATATAATATTTTTTATTTATCTTGAAAAATTCTCACATACCTTTGAGATTCTTATATAATAAATGCTACTTTTAATATTAGCAGTACTATTAATAAGTAAATAGTTTTTTTTTCAATATTCTTTCTTTTTTTTATATCAAATGGCTACGTTATTGTCAACAAACCTTACGTTTAATAGCTCACACTTTTGGAAATTATATATTAGGTACACAATTTTGGAATGATTTATAAATATATTATATATTATGTATATTTGTAACACTAAAAAAGAGAGAAAGAATTATTTTTCGTTTCGCAACCCTCGACATCAATAATATAACACCACGGATGGCTTAATAGAGTGTTTGTACCACCGTTATGTGCCTCTTCTCTAAAAAAAAATATAAATTTCATATATAACATGCGTAAATAAACAAATATATAAACGTATATAACAATTAAAAATATAATTTTAAAACCGTTTGGAAAAAAAATAAAAAATTGCACATCACGATGATATCCACAGACGTAAGCTTACATCGTCCAGTTGATATATTAACATGTCTCAGTACAGCTCTACTAGAGTACGTTATTAAATATATAAAATTGGTAACTTAATCACCGTATAGTAACTTATTTAGGGACTTTCTTTTTCGTATAATATATTACTATTAATTAAATGCTTATAAAAAGGTAATTTTAATATAACGACTTGCACCATTTGTTCATTGTATTGTTTGAGAGTTTTCTATCAGCAACTATGTATTGTCAAATAACACCTTGAATGCAGTGGCTTACCGCCTACTTGATTTTATTTTTTTTATATAATTCATAATAATTAATCGTTTACTCATTATCATTATTTTATTTTAAATATATTATTATTGTACTGTGTTCGTTAACTAAAGGCAAATTTACGCTATAAT
>RXPK01002058.1:0-69137 GCA_004143645.1 Protaetia brevitarsis
TCACCTTGGACGGGGACTTGGCTGCTTGGCGACGCCTTTCGCCGCCGCGGCGGCCGCCGCCTTCTTCCGGCGGCGGTTCTTCTTGGCCTTGGCGTAGCGGCGGTCTCTGTCGCGGAGGTGGCGACCTCCTCGCCCGCCCTGCGGCCTTCTTGGACGCATTATGGCGGCGCCCTCTTGCCTCCGGCGGCGCGGCCGCCGCCGCCCCTGCCCTGGCGCGCTCTCCCTGCGCGGCTTCTTCTTCGACGTTTTCGAGGCGCGGCGGTGGCGCGCTCGCGCCCGCCCGCTCTTCCTTGGCGTTCGTGTCCGGGACTCCGTCTTCTTGGCGGCGGCCAGCTTGAACATCCGGACGCGCCCTTACACCTTGGTCTGCAACTAGGGCCCCGGAGGCACGGCCGCTCAGGTACTTCTTGATGAACGCGACATCTTCTCCGCGCCACTTATTAATTGGTCGCACCACCGTACTTCTGATCGCCATGCAGCGTATGAACCGCCGCGCTTCCGTGAGGCTCTTGATTCGCCCCGTGGACCATGCTCGGAGGTGGGCTGGTGCGTGGGTTTCGAGCGCGGAATGCTTCGCCTTCTTGGCCAGGTACCGGCGACCTCCGCCGCCGCCGCGCTTTTCTGAAGTCGCCGCCGGCGCCGCGGCGACTGGCCGCGGTGTGTCCGTGAGGCGGTGGCCTGCTGTTGCGTGGATACGTCGCCAGTGTCTTCGCTCTGCTGCTGTGATAGTAGTAATATAGTTATCGCGTATTTTATAACGGTCGTTGTTGAATGCGAGGGTTCTCGACTGGGTTGTCGTTGCTCCTTGCTCCTCGTACTGCATCTTATCTGATCTGCTCTGCTGGCTTTACGGAGCGCGTTCGCGCTGCGCTAGCGATTAGATTTATGTTGTCGACTAGAGAATAGTGTTCAGCCGTAAGTCGACGCGGACGCGCCACCGTTACCGAATGCTAAACTACGGTACCGTCCAGGCTAGCCCTCGCTCAAACGGTTCACGGACGCGCTCAGTTCGCAGTCCGTTCCTTTGACGCGTCGGTCGTCGGTGGTACGAGACGGCCGCGCCGGGCCGGTCGCACGAGGCTCGATGACGTGGCGTTTCCCCTATCGCCCCGATCGGCGAGCCCGCCACGTCATCGTTCCGCAAATAAATCGGTCCATTCGAGAGACGCCCAACCGCCACCGCAACGGTAGGCCGTAATTTGGGGCTCTGCCGTCGCCCTGACGGGACGCCCGACGCCCGCCGGACCGGCGGACCTGACGCGTAAACGAGTTCCGGATGCTCCCGTCGCCCGGCCCGGACGCCGTCCGTCCGGCCGCGGTCGTCGCTGGCATTCCGTCGCGACGGGTCCTGTTTTTGCGCGATCGCCTTCCTAACCGATCCGCTTACTACCGCTTCGTACGTTGGACGTCATCGTCGCCGTGATCTTCGTCATACTTAACGCGTCCACGTCGCTGACGTCATGTCTACGCGCCGTCGCGTCGGACCCGTTTAACGTCATCGTTCTCTATGGGGTATTTTGAACGACCCGATCGAACGAGACGGACGGGTTCGCAATCGATGGGCTCGAGCTTGATTCACATCTCTGTACTATATGTATATTCTGAAAATTAGTTGGCGCAGTTGTGGGTGATCGCCGTCAACTATCATTACACCTCTTCGACCCCGTATATATCGCTTACGCTTAAACTCGCCCGATCGATCATTCGTCATTCTGATCGTCGACGTCGTCCGTTCGTAGCCGCGCCGCCCGCATATCTCGCCGCCGCCGTCGTCCGGGTCGATTTTTAACCGGCCGCACCGTCCGCAACCGCGTTTCCCGTCTTAACGGCTGCGCCTTATATATGCCCACGCCGCGCTACGCGCCCCTAGTCCATACCTTATGTTACGTTAACACACCTTTATGGCTGCCTTACTGCCGCGACCCCCACGTCGGGGTTCGGTTTTTCGCGCGCGACAATAAGCCGATCGCTTCGTATATCTGTCACGTATTTTACATTTACTTATTAAATTATCTAAACGGTATCTTTCGCCACAGCAAGTGCGTCCCCCTCGTCTATTTATAATCCCTCGCGCCACCCTTAACGTAGGGTACTCGACTATGTGCTCGGCGACCGCTTGTCTCGATCGTCGCCTTGTTTCACGCCGCGGCTGATCGTTAATCTAATTTGCATATCTTTTTTTTTTTTTGTTTTATTATTTTATTATTATAATTGTTATTATTATTATTATTATTATTATTTATCCTGTTAATTCGGATTGTATATAGTGCCAATTCTACAGCTACCATTTGTATTTAGTATGCACGAGCCGTCGGCGCGGGTCGTCTATCGCCGTACGGCGCGACCGACACGACGCATCTTTGAATGATCTTTTTTTTTTTTTTTTTCCCGTACGTTCTATCGCTGTTCGGAATGGGCGCCTTTATTCATCAATTATATCGCTTAACTGTTCGTAACGTGTACTCGTACATTATGTGCTACTGTCGCCGGTATGCGTACGTGTTATCGTCCTTCGTGTTGGCCGTGTTTCTTTATTTCCCTTTCACGTTTAGACTTAGTTTGTGGTCTGAAAAGAACCGTTATTATATTTCGACGACGAGGTGGATACGTCGTCGTAGCGGCGCGCGGCTGGTGTCCCAATTTCGCTCCCTCCGCGTCAGTCGCTCGCCCGCGTTTTATTCCTAAGTGGACCTCTACTTGGAACCTGGTGTACTTGGTGACGGCTTTTGTGCCCTCGCTGACGGCGTGCTTGCCAATTCGCTGGCAGCAAAGACTACGGCCGTTTGGATCTCTTCGCTGTGATCGTCGACCGTTTTGTAATGCGAGTCGGGCGCGTCGGCGGCGGATCCGTTGCGGAGATATTGGTTGACGAAACTATTCATGATGCTCATTGGCCTTACTGGATTATGCCGGTGTCGGGCGTGCACCTGTTCAAGACCTTGTGATATAGATGTGTAGCTCTCCCTTCTCACGTTTCTTGTTCTTATCCCCTTGATATGTTCTTTTGCCTTCCGCCCTTTTCTTGCGGCCTTTCCACTAGTCTTGCGGCATTTCTGGTTATTGTCTTTCGGACTGTAGACTGACGGTTACCGGGAAGTTCGACTGGTACGTCAGAGCGGCGTATGAAGTGAGAATTAAGAAAATTTCGATGCCCTGACGTTTATATTACACTGTGCTCGTACCGTCAGGCCACGCCTCCGGCCAATGAGCGGCTGGCGTATCCTGAACGCTATGCGAAGGCGCGCTGGTGGCCTTATAACGATGGTAGGAGCGCCGATCCGGCATTATCGTCGTCCGCCGTCGGTGAAGCGACCCGCTACTACTACACGCTGATCTCGAACACACTAGTCTATATATCGTCAGTCTGACGTGGTAAGGTGGCAGGTTTAGGGCAAGGCGAAGTCGCGGTCGGAGCAGGCCGGTCTCCAGTTTCCCGTCGGTGTTATTCCACGGCTGTTCGTTAAAGGCAATTACGCGGAACGCGTCGGTGCCGGAGCGCCGTTCTCTCTGCCCGCGTCATGGATTATCTCGCCGTCGAAGTGCGTCGAATTTGGCCGGTACCGCGGCAGGGATAATAAGAAGACCCGCATCATATCCTAGACATCTTCAATCGCGCATCCCGCAATGCCGAGGAAGCTGAACAAACTACTTCTCCGGCGTGACGATCGCCCAGGGAGGTACTGCCCAACATTCTCAGTGCGTCCTCCTACCGAAGAAGACGGAAAGAAGCCTTAAGCGCGCGGCGGGGGGAGGGGGTCGGGATATCGACGACGATGGCGACATTCGTTTCATCGGTCCGAGGATTACCGGCCGCCGATAAGCACGTGCGCACTATACAACACACGGCCCTTCTCAGGGCCACAACATGATCCGCTCGCATATGAAGAATTGTTTCATCTAGCTTCGGTCTCGCCGACACACCTGTTACGTCGTTACATGAATTTTTTGCTCTGCAAAAATTTACGGTGGGGCGCTTGTCTTATCACCCTTTTTGCATTTTCTTTTCTCTATGTATATTCACCTGATACTTTGTGTCGGCACCCTGTTATGACGGCCATCTGAACGTCTGCGATCGCACACACGGCGAGACGATGTTTGACATGTCCCCGTGCCCGTCGCGGCGGTGTCAGTGTATATATGCATTATAGCGTACATATAAATAGGTATTTAGACGCTTTTTTTTTTTTTTCTTCTCTTATCTTTCCTTGAAGGCCGTCGTTAGCGTATTAACTATTGGCAACGACCACACCACACTGAAAGACCAGTTCTCGTCCGATCGACTGAAGTCAAACAGTTGTCGGCGCGGTTATGTTGGTATGTTTCCTTTAGGCATCTGACCGCGTGTGACTGCGTTTGGAAACACCGCGTGTTGTTTTGCCTCAAACTTTTTTTGCTTACAATCTTGTTTACTGTCATTTTAAATATCCACACCTCTCGTCATTTCTCCATCATCCCTCTGTTATCATTTCTATAATTATATCTGTTTTCTTCTTCTCTTTATTATTATTATTAAATATGATTATTATTATTTACTTTTGTTTTATTTATTATTTATTTATTGTTTTATTATATTACTGTATGATTATTATGGTAATTGTTGTTGTTGTTGTTGTGTATATCAATCGTATTTGTATATGAATTATACGACATACTGATCCGGTTTGCTTTCAGATAAGTGCGAGGACGTTTGGCCCGTGGCCGTTCGGATCGACGAGTCCCTGTCGTCGAAGCCATAGAATGAACTGGCGGCGCGATATTCTTTCGCAAACGCCACACGTGCTGGCGACCACCGCTGTGGTATCGTCGTAGCCCTCTTATCCCTTCTAATTGAATATAATTTGTTGTTCTGAAAAGAACCGGTCGTAAGTTTTTTTTTTTTTTTTTTTTGTTTAATTCAAAAAAAAATCTCTTCCCAGTTGGCGGACTGTTGATGCTCTCGTGTGCGTGATTCTTAACCGCCGAAGCCGTTACAAGGTACGACCCTGACGTTTCAAGGCGTACACAACGTCCATCGCGGGGTGACGGTCTTCCTCTTGGCGTGCTTCCGTGTACGTACCGCGTCACGGATGACGTTCTCCAGGAATACTTTCATACGCCCCTGGTCTCTTCGTAGATGAGCCCCGATATACGTTTCACTCCGCCATCTGGCGAGACGTCTGATGGCCGCTTGGTGATGCCCTGGTATTATCGCGCAGTACTTTGCGAGACGTTTGGCACCTCCTTTCCCAGACTCTTGTTCCGCCATTTACCTCTGCCGGTCATCTTTGAGGGTGGGTCGTGGTATCTATAGCAGCTATACCAACGATCGATATGAACGCGTGACTGACTCTTCTGTTGTTACTGACCGAGTGGCGACCCGCCGGCGCGTTTATATTGGACCGCCGTGGGCCACAGCCCCGCCGGAACGACATTCGACCAATCGCCGTGCCCGGCGAGTGCTTAAAACGAGCCCTGGCGCCTTAGCCAACGTTACTATACTACACGTCGCCAGCCGTAGCAGTATCGTAGCAGGCAGCATCAGCGTCACAGACGAGTATATCTTTTAATAGTAATCGCCACCGGCACGCGACAACCGGCAAACAAGTACACTTATCATCATCAACGATGGCGAGAACGAAACAGACAAGCCAGAAAGTCGACCGGTGGCAAGGCGCCACGGAACAATTGGCGACCCAGGCCGCCCGCAAGAGCGCACCGCCCACGGGTGGCGTTAAGGAAACCTCATCGTTACCGCCCGGGCACTGGTCGACTCAGGGAGATCCGTCGATACCAAAAGAGTACGGAATTATGATCAGGAATTTGCCTTCCAACGGCTGGTGAGGGAATAGCGCAAGATTTCAAGACCGACTGCGCTTCCAAGTTCCGCCGTGATGGCCCTCCAGTTGAGGCCAGCGAGGACGTACCTAGTGGGATTGTTCGAGGTTAGAACCTGTGCGCCATTCACGCGAAACGCGTCACCATAATGCCGAAGGATATCAGTTGGCGCGACGTATTCGCGGTGAGAGGGCCTAGATAGATAGGCGACGCCGCCAACCAGTCGGCCGGCCAGGCGGCCGTTTCTAGAACGCGGCGCGCGGGATTATTAACCGTCGTTTGCGTACTGACACTTAGACCGGTTCTTTTCAGACCACACATTGGTTCATTACAATGATTAAGGGACAGTTGGACGAGGGTGTTTAGTTGTCGTCTTGACCGACAGATGTACGTATGTATGCGTGTATATATGTATCTATTGTATGTGTGTGTGTGTGTAAACGATTATTAATATTATATCCGGACGTACACCGAAGATGATGGTCGCATCCGCCGCCTCGATTAATTAACAAATGTTAAATGATGAGGGGCAACGCGATCCGGCTTAGATTTTTACTATCGCCCTTGACGGGATGGCGTGTAATGATGCGTCCACGATATTTACGTTAAAGAATTTATTCATTTATTACTATTATTACGTCGTTCTATACCTAACCGACCGGGTTTAGGCCGAAACGGCGTAAGTTATACTATTATACAAGACGATTGCCGCCGATGGTGACGTCGTACAGGAGGTATTTGTTACGCGAATACTACTGCCATTATGTTAATGTACGTGTTTACCGATTAGTAAACAGTTCTCATTTCGCTTTCGTGCGGACATCTTTTTGTGGCCCTGAAAGGGCCTTTCGAGTTGCCGTGCGGCGTGACGACGGTGATGGGGTGTTGGGGGTGTGGTGGTGGTGTGGTGGTGGTTAGGTGTGGTTCGGGCCTCGATCCGTCCGCCGCAAGGTCAGTGCCGTTATCGGAACGGCGGCCGCTGCAGTTGCCGCCGCGCGATCGTCGCCCGTGGACGACGGAAACGGCGGGGTTCACTTTTTCTTGGGCGACGCGACTTTCCTTGACGAGGCGGTCCCGGCAGCGGCTGCAGATCCCTTGCCCGAGGAGGAGCCTTCTTGCGGTCTTCGTTTTGGGCGCGCTTCGGCTCTGTTGGTTCGTCCCTTGGTGGCCTTCTTCACCTTGGACGGGGACTTGGCCTGCTTGGCGGACGCCTTCGCCGCCGCGGCAGGCGCCGCCTTCTTCTCGGCGGCGGTCTTCTTGGCTTGGCGGTAGCGGCGGTGCCTCTTGTCCGCGGCGGTGGCGACCTCTCCGCCGCCCTGCGGCCTTCTTGGACGCCTTTGCGGCGCCCCCTCTTGCCTCCGCGGCGGCGGCCGCGCCGCCCGCCCCTTGCTTGGCGGCGCTCCGCTGCGGCGGCCTCTTCTTCGACGTTTTCGAGCGGCTGGGTGGGCGCGCTCGCGCCGGCCGCCGCTCTCCTTGGCGTCGTGTCCGCGACTCGGTCTTCTGTGCGGCGGCAGCTTTGAACGATCCGGACGCGCCTTACCCTTGTGCTGCACTAGGGCCCGGAGGCGACGGCCGCCTTCAGGTATTCTTGATGCAACGGCGACATCTTCTCCGCGTCTCACTTATAATTGCGGCCACGTACTTCTTGATCGCCTGCAGCGGAGGAACCGCCCGCGCTCCTTTGAGGCTCTGATCGCCCGTTGACATCTCGGAGGTGGGCGGGTGCGTGGGTTTCGAGCGCGGATTCTTCGCCTTCTGGCCGCGGTACCCGGCGCCGCCGCCGCCGCCGCCGCATTTCTTGAAGTCGCCCGCCGGCGCCTGGCGACGGCCGCGTAGTCGTCGTGAGGCGGTGGCCTGCTGTTGCGTGGATACGTCGGCCATGTTCTTCGCTCTGCTGTCTGTGATAGTAGTAATAGTAGGTATCGGTATTTTTAACGGTCGTGGTGCGAGGGCTGACTGTGTGGTCGTTGCTACTTGCTGCTCGTACTGCGATCTGATCTGATCTGCTCTGCTGGCGTTACGGGAGGGCGTTCTCGTGCCGCTAGCGAATAGATTTATGTCTGTCGACTGAGATAGTGTTCAGCCGTAGTCGACGCGAGCGCAGCGTACCGAATGCTAAACTACCGGTACCGTCAAGCTAGCCCTCGCTCAACGGTTCACGACGCGCTCGTGTTCGCAGTCCGTTCTTTGACGCGTCGGCGTCGGTGGTACGTGGACGGCCGCCGCCGGCGGTCGCGTACGGAGCGTTCCGATGACGTGGCGTTCCCCTATCGCCCGATCGGCGAGCCGCCACGTCATCGTTCCCCGCAAATATCGGTCCATTCGGAGACGCCCCGATCCGCACCGCCGGTAGGCCGTAATTTGGGCTCGCCGTCGCCTGACCCGGACGCCCGACGCCGCCGACCGGCGGACGTGACGCGTCGATGTTTCCGGATGTCCGTCGCCGGTCCCGGACGCCGTCCGTCCGGCCCGGTCGTCGTGGGATCTGGTCGCGACGGGTCCTGTTTGGCGATCGCCTTCCTAACCGATCCTACTACGCTTCGTACGTTGACTGTCATCGGCGCCCGTGATGCCGTCATACTTAACGCGTCCACGTCGCTGACGGTCATGTCGTACGCGCCGTCGCGTCTGACCCGTTTAACGTCTCGTCTCTAGGGGTATTTTGACGACCGATCGAACGGACGGACGGACGGTGTCGCATCGATGGGCTCGACTTGTTCATCATCTTACTATATGTATATTCTGATTAGTTGGCGCGTTGTGGGGTGATCGCGTTCAACTATCATTACACCTCTTCGACCCCGTATATATCGCGTAACGCTAACGTCGCCCGATCGATCATTCGTCATTATCTGATCGTCGACGTCGTCCGTTCGTAGCCGCCCGCCCGTATCTCGCCGCGCCGTCGTCGGGGTCGATTTTTAACTCGCCGCACCGTCCGCAACCGCGTTCCCGTCTTAACGGCTTGCGCCTATATATGCTCACGCCGCGCTACGCGCCCTCTAAGTCCATACCTATGTTACGTTAACACACCTTTTATGGCTGCCTTACTCCGCGCACCCACGTCGGGTTCGGTTTTCGCGCGCGACATAGCCGATCGCTTCTTATATCTGTCGTAATTGACATTATTTATTAACATTATCTAACACGGTATCTTTTCGCACAAGTATAGTGCGTCCCCTTCGTCTTTTTATATCCCTCGCGCACCCGTAACGTAGGTACCTCGACTATGTGCATTCGGCGACCGCCTTGTCTCGATCGTCGCCTTGTTTCACGTCCGCGCCTGATCGTTAATAAATGCATATCTTTTTTTTTTTGTTATTATTATTATTATTATTATTATTATTATTATTATTATATTATTATTATTATTATCCCTGTTAATTCGGGACTGTATATGTGCCAATTCTACAGCATACCATTTGTATTTAGTATGCACGAGCGTCGGCGCGGTCGTCTATCGCCGTTACGGGCGCGACCGACACGAACGCAATCTTTTGAATGGTATCTTTTTTTTTTTTTTTTGCCGTTACGTTCTATCGCCGTTTCGAGATGGGCGCCTTTATTTCATCAATTTATATCGCTTCACTGTTCGTATACGTGTACTACGTTACATTTATGTTGCTACCGTCGCCGGTATACGCGTACGTTGTTATCGTCCTCCGATGTGGCCTGTGGTTGCTTTTTTTCCTTTCACGTTTAGACTTAGTTTGTGGGTTTCTGAAAAGAACCGTTATTATATTTCGACGACGAGGTGGATGACGTCGTCGTGAGCGACGCGCGGGCGTCGTCGCCAACTTCCTCCCTCACGTCAGTCGCTCGCCCCGCCGTTTTATCCTAAGTGGACTCTACTTGGAACTGGTTGTACTTGGTGACGGCTTTGTGCCTCGCTGAGGCGTGCTTGGCCAATTCACCGGGCAGCAATAGACGTACGGCCGTTTGGATCTCTCGGCTCGTGATCGTCGACCGTTTGTTGTAATGGGCGGAGTCGGGACGCCTCGGCGGCGATCCGCTCGAAGATATCGTTGACGAAACTATTCATGGATGCTCATCGCCTTACTGGAGATGCCGGTGTCGGGTGCACCTGTTTCAAGACCTTGTAGATATAGATGGCGTAGCTCTCCTTCCTCCTACGTTTCTTCTTCTTATCCCCCTTAGATATGTTCTTTTGGGCCTTCCCGGCCTTCTTGGCGGCCTTTCCACTAGTCTTGGGCGGCATTTCTGGTTAGTTGTCTTTCGGACTGTTAGACTGACGGTTACCGGAAGTCGACTGCGTACGTCTAGAGCGGCGTATGAAGTCAGAATAAGTAAAAAATTCGATGACCCTGACGTTTTATATTACACTGTGCTCGTACCGTCAGGCCACGCCTCCGGCCAATGACGCGCCTGGCGTTCCTAACGCTATACGATAGGCGGCGCTGGTGGGCCTTATAACTGATGGTAGGAGCGCGATCCCGGCATATCGTCGTATCTCCGGTCGGTGAAGCGACCACACTACTACTACAGCGCTATCTCGCAACACACTAGTACTTAATATCGTCATGTCTGGACGTGGTAAGGTGGAAGGTTAAGGGCAAGGCGAAGTCGCGGTCGAGCAGGGCCGGTCTCCAGTTTCCCGTCGGTCGTATCCATCGGCTGTTGCGTAAAGGCAATTACGCGGAACGCGTCGGTGCCGGAGCGCCGGTCTATCTGGCCGCCGTCATGGAGTATCTCGCCGCCGAAGTGCTCGAATTGGCCGGTAACGCGGCCAGGGATAATAAGAAGACCGCATCATACCTAGACATCTTCAACTCGCCATCCGCAATGACGAGGAACTGAACAAACTTACTCTCGGCGTGACGATCGCCCAGGAGGCGTACTGCCCAACATTCAGGCGTCCTCCTACCGAAGAAGACGGAAAGAAAGCTTAAGCGCGCGCGCGGGGAGGGGTTCGGATATCCGACGACGATGGCGACATCGTTGTCATCGTCGAGGATTACCCGGCCGCGATAAGCACGTGCGCACATACACACACGGCCCTTCTCAGGGGCCACAAAATGAATCCGCTCGCATATGAGAATTGTTTTACTAGCTCTCGGTCTGCGACACACACCTGTACGTCGTTACATAATTGTCTTCCAAAAATTTACGGTGGCGCCCTTGTCTTATCCACCCTTTTGCATTCTTTTCTCTATGTATATTCAACTGATACTTTGTATCGCACCCTGTTATGACGGCCATCTGAAGTCTGCGACCGCACACACGGCGAGACGATGTTTGACATGTCCCGTGCCGTCGCGGCGTCGTCATGTATATATGCATTATACGTACATATAAATAGGTATTTAGACGCTTTTTTTTTTTTTTCTTCTCTTATTCTTTCCCTTGAAGGCCGTCGTTAGCGATTACTGAATTGGGCAACGACAACCACCACACTGGAAAAGACAAACCGTTCTCGTCCGATCAGTTCTGTCATTAGACCTGTCTATGACAGTACGTGTTTGTCGTGGCTCCGCTTTGCATTGCCAATTAGTCGTTTTTTGCGCGTTTTTTCTGTGTTTTGTTTGTGTCCATTCTTGTTTTTGGACTTTTTGTTTGCGTTTCGTTGTTAGAGTTCCGGTCGGGACTCTATATTTTTGTGATTTTTGCCTTTTTCGTTTTGCTTGTGGAAGTGTCAGTTTGATTTTGACTTTTTATTTGACTTTTGTGTTTTCACGGGTGACTGTTATTTGTCACCCGTGTGTGACTTTTTGACTGCTTATGAGTAGTGTAAAAGCGCTTACGAACAGATCGCGTGTGCGTCAACACGGTGTTGAGGATCTAGAGACATTTGCGAGGGATGCTTACAGTAGTGTCCCTAAATTAGTTGGGAAGGTCTGTAAGCAAGTTGATCTTGAAGACGTCAAAGGACGGTACGACGCCGCTGAGGCTTCGCCGGCGACCCATAAGAGTCAGCACCTGCTTAATGCTGCACAGATGCCTGCGTCCTGACGTCCTTTGGGGCGACGCCTGCCGTCGCGACGGTCTCCATCGCGATGTCGGTCATTAACGCCTCCATGACTACAACCACGTCGACGCCCACCGTCATGACGCCCTCTGCCCCGATGCTGAGCGTTGCCAATGACCAGACAACACTCCTCGTCACCCCCCAGGAGAGTAAGACTCATACACCCCCGAGGATGCAGCCCAGCCGCTTTCTCGATTTTTTCAATGTGGAGGTTGCTAACCGATACGGCGTCCTTGCCGACCAGCCGGACGTCATGGACACAGATAGTAATCAATTCGACGCCAACCAAACCGAGGAAGACGCCGGCTCCCCATCGGCCCCTGTCGACGAGGCAGAAGACACCCGCCCTGGCCCTGCGGTGAAGAGCCCCAAACCGCCCGCCCTGTGTTTCCTCACCAGGGTGGAAAAACACTATACAGAATTTAGACGCAACCTGAACGATGTCTCTACGGACTACTATATACAGTTCGCCAGGCGAGACGTTTGTATATTATAGACGTCTGTCTGACTATAAAACCTTCATCTCGCGCTATGCGAATAAGATCCCCTTTTTCACTTACACTCCCAAGACAGAAAAGACCTACGCCTTCCTTATTAAGGGCCTGCATGGAGACGTCGAATGCCGTGACATTGAGGAGGAGCTTGCGGAGATCCAACTCCGGCCGAAGACCGTGGTGAAGTTTAAAAACACCAGATACCCGATATTCATGATCACGGTCAATAAGACGGTAGCACTAAAGGAGCTTCAGAGCAAGGCCCGGTATCTGCAGGGGACCAGGGCCTATTTCGAGCCTCACTTTTCCAAGAAGGAGCTCATACAATGCAAGAAGTGCCAGACCTGGGGCCACGCCACTTCAAATTGTTATCTGAACATTGAAAAATGCGTCAAGTGCGCGGGCAATCACCGCTCTTTTACGTGCACAAAGGATCGCAGCACCCCGGCTCTCTGCTGCAACTGCGGTAAGGACCACCCGGCATCAAGCGCGGAGTGCGAGATCTACATCCGACTATTAGAGGAGAGGAAGACCAAAGTCCAGAAATCGGCTCCCCAGGCGACTCCGCGGAAGTTTGTCCCGGCCCCGCCCCCCGCGAAGAACGCCTGGAGGAAGGAAGATTTCCCGCCACTTCCGCGAAATCGCGAGGTCAGCCGCGAAGCAAGCCCCGCTCCCCGCGATACTAGGATCGTTCAGCAGCAAGTTCCCGATCAATCGGCTCGTAGCGTGGACCGCGCTCACGAATCATGCGTTTCTACGCAACAGCGTCCCATATACTCAACTTCGTCGACGGCCAGGGGTGACGATTCGAGTAGTTTGAAGTACATACAATCTATTTCGAGCACCTTGGGCGACATCAACAAAATCGTCAATCTGCGTTGGCTATCGGAAAAACTTATTGAGTTACGCGATAAAATGTCTACTTGCAAAACGCTTGTAGAGATGGCAGAGGCATTGGATGAATTCAACAATCTCCATGCGCCTTAAAATTCTACATTGGAATTGCGACGGCATCGCCTCCAAATTGGGCGAACTAGCTTCGGTGGCGGATTCCTGGGGCGTCCACGTCATCGCGCTAAATGAAATTAGGACATCGGATCAATACTTATTACGCGTACGGGGTTTCCGTACGGAACTTCAAAGAATCAATGGGGTCCACGGCGGCGTCGCGGTACTGATCCGTGAGGGTGTCCCCTACCAGCGGCTGCAACTGGTGGACAGGGCCCTGCGCGATGTGGAGGCGGTGGCCATCCGGCTGCAGGACCGTACCACCTTGATCTCCCTGTACAACAGCCCACAAAAGGCCCTGACGCCGTCGATTCTTCGCTCACTGTTCGACATGGGACGTAAAACAGTACTGGTAGGGGACCTCAACGCCACACACAGGTCCTGGGGATGCAGCAATAATAACCCTAATGGAAACTGCCTCGCAAATTTCCTGCTCACGTCCAATGCATTGCTCCACGACCCGGGAACCTACACATTCCCCTACAATCGTACCACGCCCAACACCCTGGATTTAGTCTGTCACCACTAATGTCCATAACATCTCGGCGCTCAAAACGCATGCCCTCCCGTCGGATCATGCCGCCCTTGAGTTCACGCTCAATGAAGCAGACCCCCCATCCCCTGGACAGCAGAGACCCGACTACTCCAAGGCGAATTGGAGGCGCTATAAGACCATCCTAAATGGGGCTCCTCTGGTCACATCAATTGAAGGCATTGAGGAGTTGGAGTGCACAATTGCGTTGGTCACTGACAGCATCCGCAAGGCGGCGGATGAGTGCGTCCCGACTAGACTGTCCATCCTCATCGTTTTGATGAACTGCCGGAGGAAATAGTGGCTCTCATGAAGAACAGGAACCGCCTCCGCCGGAGGTACCAGCTCCACAGGGACCCGGATGACCTCCAGGGCTTCCGTGTTATGTGCACCGACATCCGCAGTCGAATTCGTGTGCACAAAAATAACGCCTATAATCAGCGCCTACGTAACATCAATCCGGCGGACGGTTCACTGTGGAGGCTAAACAAGCATCTGCGCTCGCAGCGCAGCGACATCGCCTGCGTGCAGAAGCCGGACGGCAGCCCTGCTCTTTCCCCGGAAGAAATGGCAAGTACCATCGCGGACGCCTTCCAGGAGTATCACCGTACCCCAGACACGACGCCTGAAATGGAGAAGGAGGTGGCGGACACCATCCAGCAGCACTTTCTACAGCATCCCATTCATCCTGAGAACGCCCTTGCACTCCTCACTTCTCCCAAACAAGTCCGTCGAACTATCTCCCAATTATCCTCCCTGAAAGCGCCCGGAGCTGACTCTATACAAAATATCCTTCTCAAGCACCTTCCACGTAAATCCGTCGTACAGCTGACTTACATTTTCAACGCATGCATCAAGTTGCAGCACTTCCCGTCCCTTTGGAAATCTGCCATAGTAATCCCGATCCAGAAGCCTGGCAAAGATCCCTCATTCCCCTCCAGCTACCGGCCCATCTCGCTGTTGCCCGCCATCTCCAAGGTTTTCGAAAGACTGCTACTGCGGCACATCACCCAGCACCTGGAAGATCACAACATCCTACCGCAGGAGCAGTTTGGCTTCCGCCCGGCCCACTCCACCACACTACAGGTTGCAAGAGTGGTAACGAGCATCATTGATGGATTTAATCGAAGGCACAACACCGCGCTGCTCCTGGTTGATCTCGAAAAGGCGTTTGACCGCGTTTGGACGGACGGTCTGATGCATAAACTGATCAAATACGACTTCCCGGCGCCAATCGTCAGGTTACTCAGATCGTACTTATGTGATCGTTCCTTCAGGGTCAGCGTCAAACAACACCAATCCAGACCAGTACGAGTCCAGGCTGGCGTGCCGCAGGGATCAGTTCTCGGCCCTGTACTCTTCAGTATCTACACAGCTGACATCCCCAGGTTTCCCAATAATCAACTAGCCATTTACGCTGACGACACTGCCATCTTTTCCCACTCCTGCACTCAGTCCTCCGCCGTTCAAAAGATTCAAAACCAGCTCCACTCCTATGAGAAATACCTGTCCTCCTGGAAGCTCACCGCCAATCCCCGAGAAATCCTCCGTCATCATCTTCACCAAACGCACCAATCCTGTCTTAATTCCCCGCTATCCTACCCTTTTTAATGCCAAACCCGCAGTCACCAACGTCGTTAAATACCTGGGGATGCAGCTTGACAAGCGCCTCACGTTCCGCATGGCTATAGACAGCAACGTACGCAAAACCGCCGCTGCGCTACACAAACTGCGATTCTTGCTTATCAACCGGCACATCTCCACCGACAATAAGAAACTCCTATATAACATGGTCTTGCGGCCCATCCTCATGTATGGATCCCCGTGTTGGGGAAAGGCAGCCACTACCCACCTGCGCAGGATCAAGGTCATGCAGAATAAATGCCTTCGGTTGGTGCTGGGAATGGGTCCCCGGTCGCACACCAACGATCTCCTCAGGAGTGCGAACATTGAGTCTGCCAGCGAATACGTCACTCGAACCTCGGGGAAGTTCTTTGAACGCACGCGCGGCCACCCAAATCCATTGGTCGCATCCATAACAGCTACCCCCATTGGAAAGCACCGACACATCTTTCAGCAGAACGCCGTTCGCTGAGAGCCTTTACAAGTAAAATCAAGGCACTCGCCCCCACCGCATCCGTCTGAGGTTTTTTGGGCAGAATTTTTTCCTCGCCACCCCTGTCAAAGCAATCGATAACCGCACCTGTACCTGGAGCGCCACCGTGGGCCAGCAGATTGTGCTACACGGAGGCCTGGCATCACTGCACACAATGACACACACTTGACATTATATTATACTTGAATTGTAAATACTTTGTATAGGAAAATTCAATTATGACAAACTTGTACATCTGTATATTTTATGTAGAACAATAAACGTCTTTTCTTTCTTTCTTTCTTTCTTTCTCGTCCGATCACTGAAGTCAAACAGTGTCGGGCGCGGTTAGTACTTGGATGGGTGACCGCTTGGGAACACCGCGTGTTGTTGCCCTCAAACTTTTTTTGTATTACCAATCTTTTACCGTCATTTTAAATATCCACACCTCTCGTCATTTCTCCATCATCCCTCTGTTATCATTTCTATAATTATATCTGTTTTCTTCTTCTTCTTATTATTATTATTATTATGATTATTATTATTACTTTTGTTATTATTATTATTATTTATTGTTATTATTATTATTACTTATGATTATTATAGTAATTGTTGTTGTTGTTGTTGTATATCAATCGTATTTGTATATGAATATACGAAATACTGATCCGGTTTGCTTTCAGATAAATGCCGAGGACGTTTGGCCCGTGGCCGTTCGGATCGACGAGTCCCTGTCGTCGAAGCCATAGAATAACGTGGCGGCGCGATATCTTTCGGCAACGCCACACGTCCTGGCGACCACCGCGTGGGTACGTAGCCCCTCTTATCCCTTCTAATTGAATATAATTTGTGGTTCTGAAAAGAACCGGTCGTAAGTTTTTTTTTTTTTTTTTTTTGTTTAATCAAAAAAAAAATCTCTCTCCCATTGGCGACTGTGATGCTCTCGTGTGCGTGATTCTTAACCGCCGAAGCCGTACAAGGTACGACCCTGACGTTTCAAGGCGTACACAACGTCCATCGCGGTGACGGTCTTCCTCTTGGCGTGTTCCGTGTACGTAACCGCGTCACGGATGACGTTCTCCAGGAATACTTTCAATACGCCCCTGGTCTCTTCGTAGATGAGCCCCGATATACGTTTCACTCCGCCACGTCTGGCGAGACGTCTGATGGCCGGCTTGGTGATGCCCTGGATATTATCGCGCAGTACTTTGCGATGACGTTTGGCACCTCCTTTT
The DNA here is from genome assembly GCA_004143645.1 of Protaetia brevitarsis. Taxonomy (NCBI): domain Eukaryota; kingdom Metazoa; phylum Arthropoda; class Insecta; order Coleoptera; family Scarabaeidae; genus Protaetia; species Protaetia brevitarsis. The sequence goes on from RXPK01002058.1 coordinate 17,165, forward strand.
CCCAGACCTTTTCCGCCTTTACCTCTGCCGGTCATTTTGAGGGTGGGTCGTCGGTATCTATAGCAGCTATACAACGATCGATAGAACGCGTGACTGACGTCTTCTGTTGTTACTGACCGAGTGGCGACCCGCCGGCGCGTTTATATAGACCGCCGTGGGCCACGCCCCGCCGGAACGACATTCGACCAATCGCCGTGCCCGGCGAGTGCTTAAAACGAGCCCGGCGGCCTAGCCAACGTTACTATACTACACGTCGCCAGCCGTAGCAGTATCGTAGCAGCAGCACCAGCATCAGCGTACCACGAGTATATCTTTTATAGTATCGCACCGCACGCGACAACCGCAACAAGTGACACTTCATCATCATCAACGATGGCGAGAACGAAACAGACAGCCAGAAAGTCGACCGGTGGCAAGGCGCCACGGAAACAATTGGCGACCAAGGCCGCCCGCAAGAGCGCACCCGCCACGGTGGCGTTAAGAAACCGCATCGTTACCGCCCCGGCACGGTCGCACTCAGGGAGATCCGTCGATACAAAAGAGTACGGAATTATTGATCAGGAAATGCCTTTCCAACGGCTGGTGAGGAGATAGCGCAAGATTTCAAGACCGACCTGCGCTTCCAAAGTTCCGCCGTGATGGCCTCCAGGAGGCCAGCGAGGCGTACCTAGTGGGATTGTTCGAAGATACGAACCTGTGCGCCATTCACGCGAAACGCGTCACCATAATGCCGAAGGATATCCAGTTGGCGCGACGTATTCGCGGTGAGAGGGCCTAGATAGATAGCGACGCCCGCCAACCAGTCGGCCGGCCAGGCGGCCGTTTCTAGAACGCGGACGGCGGGATTATAACCCGTCGTTTTGCGTACTGACACTTAGACCGGTTCTTTTCAGAACCACACATTTGGTTCATTACAATGATTAAGGGACAGTTGGACGAGGTTTAGTTGTCGTCTTGACGACAGATGTACGTATGTATGCGTGTATATATGTATCTATTGTATGTGTGTGTGTGTGTAAACGATTATTAATTATATCCGGGACGTACACCGAAGATGATGGTCGCATCCGCGCCTCGATTAATTAACAAATGTTAAATGAGAGCGGGCAACGCGATCCGCTTAGTATTTACTATCGCCCTTGACGGATGGCGTGTAATGATGCGTCCACGATATTTACGTTAAAGAATTTATTCATTTATTACTATTATTACGTCGTTCTATACCTAACCGACCGGGTTTAGGCCGAAACGGCGTAAGATTATACTATTATACAAGACGATGCCGCCCGATGGTGACGGTCGTACAGGAGGTATTTGTTACGCGAATACTACTGCCATTATGTTAATGTACGTGTTACGCGATTAGTAAACAGTTTCTCATTTCGCTTTCGTGCGGAATCTTTTTGTGGCCCTGAAAAGGGCCATTTCGAGTTGCCGTGCCGGCGGTGACGACGGTGATGGCGGTGTTGGGGTGGTGGTGGTGGTGGTGGTGGTGGTTGAGGTGGTGGTTCGGGCCTCGATCCGTCCGCCGCAAGGTCAGTGCCGTTATCGGAACGGCGGCCGCTGCAGTTGCCGCCGCGCGATCGTCGCCCGTGGACGACGGAAACGGCGGGGTTCACTTTTTCTTGGGCGACGCGACTTTCCTTGACGAGGCGGTCCGGCAGCGGCTGCAGATCCCTTGCCCGAGAGGAGCCTTCTTGGCGGTCTTCGGTTTGGGCGCCTTCGGCTTCTTGGTCGGTCCCTTGGTGGCCTCTTCACCTTGGACGGGACTTGGCCTGCTTGGCGGACGCCTTCGCCGCCGCGGCGGCCGCCGCCTTCTTCTCGGCGGCGGTCTTCTTGGCCTTGGCGGTAGCGGCGGTCCTCTTGTCCGCGGCGGTGGCGACCTCTCCGCCGGCCCCTGCGGCCTTCTTGGACGCTTTGGCGGCGCCCCTCTTGCCTCCGGCGGCGGCGGCCGCCGCCGCCCCCTTGCCCTTGGCGGCGCTCGCTGCGGCGGCCTTCTTCTTCGACGTTTTCGAGGCGGCGGTGGGCGCGCTCGCGCCGCCGCCGCTCTCCTTGGCGTCGTGTCCGGCGACTCCGGTCTTCTTGGCGGCGGCCAGCTTGAACGATCCGACGCGCCTTACCCTTGGTCTGCACTAGGCCCGGAGGCGACGGCCGCCTTCAGGTACTTCTTGATGAACGGCGACATCTTCTCCGCGTCCACCTTATATTGGCGGCCACGTACTTCTTGATCGCCTGCAGCGAGGAACCGCCGCGCTCCTTGAGGCTCTTGATCGCCCGTTGACCATCTCGGAGGTGGGCGGGTGCGTGGGTTTCGAGCGCGGATTCTTCGCCTTCTTGGCCGCGGTACCGGCGGCCGCCGCCGCCGCCGCCGCTTTCTTGGAAGTCGCCGCCGGCGCCGCGGCGACGGCCGCGGTAGTCGTCGGTGAGGCGGTGGCCTGCTGTTGCGTGGATACGTCGGCCATGTTCTTCGCTCTGCTGTCTGTGATAGTAGTAATAGTAGGTATCGGTATTTATAACGGTCGTGGTGCGAGGGCTGACTGGTTGGTCGTTGCTACTTGCTGCTCGTACTGCGATCTGATCTGATCTGCTCTGCTGGCGTTACGGGAGCGCGTTCTCGTGCCGCTAGCGATAGATTTATGTCTGTCGACTGAGATAGTGTTCAGCCGTAGTCGACGCGAGCGCACGTACCGAATGCTAAACTACGGTACCGTCAAGCTAGCCCTCGCTCAACGGTTCACGGACGCGCTCGTGTTCGCAGTCCGTTCTTTGACGCGTCGGCGTCGGTGGTACGTGGACCGCCGCCGCCGGGCCGGTCGCGTACGGAGCGTCCGATGACGTGGGCTTCCCCTATCGCCCGATCGGCGAGCCGCCACGTCATCGTTTCCCCGCAAATATCGGTCCATTCGGAGACGCCCGATCCGCACCGCCGGTAGGCCGTAATTTGGGGCTCGCCGTCGCCTGACCGCGGACGCCCGACGCCGCCGGACCGGCGGACGTGACGCGTCGATGTTTCGGATGTCCCGTCGCCGGTCCCGGACGCCGTCCGTCCGGCCCGGTCGTCGTGGGACCGTCGCGACGGGTCCTGTTTTGGCGATCGCCTTCCTAACCGATCCGTACTACGCTTCGTACGTTGACTGTCATCGGCGCCCGTGATCGCGTCATACTTAACGCGTCCACGTCGCTGACGGTCATGTCGTACGCGCCGTCGCGTCTGACCCGTTAACGTTCTGTCTCTATGGGGTATTTTGACGACCGATCGAACGGACGGACGGACGGGTGTCGCATCGATGGGCTCGACTTGTTCATCATCTCTACTATATGTTATATTCTGATTAGTTGGCGCGTTTGGGGTGATCGCCGTTCAAACTATCATTACACCTCTTCGACCCGTATATATCGCGTAACGCTAACGTCCCCGATCGATCATTCGTCATTATCTGATCGTCGACGTCGTCCGTCCGTAGCCGCCCGCCCGTATCTCGCCGCCGCCGTCGTCGGGGTCGATTTTTACTCGCCGCACCGTCCGTAACCGGCGTTCCCGTCTTAACGGCTGCGCCTATATATGCCCACGCCGCGCTACGCGCCCTCTAGTCCATACCTATGTTACGTTAACACACCTTTATGGCTGCCTTACTCCGCGACCCCCACGTCGGGGTTCGGTTTCGCGCGCGACATAGGCCGATCGCTTCGTATATCTGTCGTAATTTGACATTTACTTATTCACATTATCTAAACGGGTATCTTTTCGCACAGTATAGTGCGTCCCCCTTCGTCTTTTTTATATCCTCCTCGCGCACCCGTAACGTAGGTATCTCGACTATGTGCATTTGGCGCACCGCCTTGTCTCGATCGTCGCCTTGTTTCACGTCCGCGCCTGATCGTTAATAAAATGCATATCTTTTTTTTTTTGTTTTTTTGTTTAGTTATTATTATTATTATTTTATTATTATTATTATTATTTATCCCTGTTAATTCGGGACTTGTATATAGTGCCAATTCTACAGCATACCATTTGTATTTAGTATGCACGAGACCGTCGGCGCGGTCGTCTATCGCCGTTACGGGCGCGACCGACACGAACCGCAATCTTTTGAATGGTATCTTTTTTTTTTTTGCCCGTTACGTTCTATCGCCGTTCGAATGGGCGCCTTTATTTCATCAATTTATATCGCTTCACTGTTCGTATACGTTGTACTACGTACATTTATGTTACTACCGTCGCCGGTATACGCTTACGTGTTATCGTCCTCCGATGTGGCCGTGTTTGCTTTTATTTCCCTTTCACGTTTAGACTTAGTTTGTGGTTCTGAAAAGAACCGTTATTTATAATCGACGACGAGGTGGATGACGTCGTCGTGAGCGGACGCGCGGGCGGTCGTCGCCAACTTCCTCCCCTCACGTCAGTCGCTCGCCCCCCCGTTTTATCCTAAGTGGAACTCTACTTGGAACTGGTGTACTTGGTGACGGCTTTGGTGCCCTCGCTGACGGCGTGCTTGGCCAATTCACCGGGCAGCAATAGACGTACGGCCGTTTGGATCTCTCGGCTCGTGATCGTCGACCGTTTGTTGTAATGGGCGAGTCGGGTGACCCTCCGGCGGTCGATCACGCTCGAAGGATATCGTTGACGAAAACTATTCATGATGCTCATCGCCTTACTGGAAGATGCGGTTCCGGGTGCACCGGTTTCAAGACCTTGTAGATATAGATGGCCGTTAGCTCTCCTTCCTTTCCTACGTTTCTTCTTCTTATCCCCCTTAGATCTGTTCTTTTGGGCCTTCCCGGCCTTCTTTTGGCGGCCTTTCCACTAGTCTTGGGCGGATTCTGGTTATGTGTCTTCGGACTGTTAGGACTGACGGTTACCGGAAGTCGACTGCCGTACGTCTAGAGCGGCGTATGAAGTCAGAGATGAGTAAAAAATTCCTAGTGACCCTTGACGTTTTTATATACACTTGTGCTCGTACCGTCCAGGCCACGCCTCCGGCCAATGAGGCGCCTGGTTCCGTTCCTAACGCTATTACATAGGCGTGCGGTGGGCCTTATAACTGATGGTCAGGGAGCGCGGACCCGGCAATATCGTCGTATCTCCGGTCGGTTGAATGCGACCACACATACTACTTACAGCTGCTTATCTCGCAACACATTAGTACTTATATTATCGTCATGTCTGGACGTGGTAAAGTGGCAAGGGTTAAGGCGAAGGCGAACGATGCCGCGCTCGAGCAGGGCCGGTCTCCAGTTTCCCGTCGGTTCGTATCCATCGGCTGTGCGTAAAGGCAATTACGCGGAACGCGTCGTGCCGGAGCGCCGGTCTATCTGGCCGCCGTCATGGTATATCTCGCCGCCGAAGTGCTCGAATTGGCCGGTAACGCGGCCAGGGATTAATAAGAGCAGACCCGCATCATACCTTAGACATCTTCAACTCGCCATCCGCAATGACGAGAACTGAACCAAACTACTCTCCGGCGTGACGATCGCCCAGGAGGCGTACTGCCCAACATTCGGCGGTCCTCCTTACGAGAGAAGACGGAAAAGAGCTTAAGCGCGCGCGCGCGGGGGAGGGGTTCGGATATCCGACGACGATGGCGACATCGTTGTCATCGTCGGAGATAACCCGGGCCGCCGATAAGCACGTGCGCACATACCACACGGCCCTTCTCAGGGCCACAAACATGATCCGCTCGCTATTATAGAATTGTTTAACCAGCTCTGTTCTGCGATCACCACACCTGTCACGTCGTTACATAATGCTCTGCAAAATTTACGGTGGGGCCCCTTGTCTTATCCACCCTCTTTGCATTTCTTTTCTCTTTGTGATATACAACTGATACTTGTTATCGCACCCTGTTATGACGGCCATCTGAACGTCTGCGACCGCACACACGGCTGAGACCGATGTTTGACATTCTCCCGTGCCCGTCGCGGCGTTCGTCATGTATATATCATTATACTACATATAAATAGGTATTTAGGTTTTTTTTTTTTTTTCTTCTCTTATCTGTCCCTTGAAAGGCCGTCGGTTAGCTTTATTAACTATTGGCAACGACCACACCACACTGAAAAGACCAGTTCTCGTCCGATCACTGAAGTCAAACAGTGTTGGGCGCGTTAGTACTTGGATGGGTGACCGCTTGGGGACACCGCGTGTTGTTGCCCTGCAAACTTTTTTGTATTACCAATCTTTTATCCGTCATTTTAAATATCCACACCTCTCGTCATTTCTCCATCATTCCCTCTGTTATCATTTCTATAATTATATCTGTTTCTTTTCTCTTCTTCTTTATATTATTAGTTTATTATTCTATTATTACGTATTATTATTATATATTTGTTTTATTTTTTATATATTGTTATTATTATGTTTATTTTATGATTATTATAGTAATTGTTGTGTTGTTATATTTCAATCGTATTGTTAATATGATACATGATCCTGTTTGCTTTCAGATAAATGCCGAGGACCTTGGCCCGTGGCCGTTCGGATCGACGAGTCCCTGTCGTCGAAGCCATTGAATTAACGTGGCGGCGCGATTTCTTTCGGCAACGCCACACGTCCTGGCGACCACGCGTGGTACGTAGCCCCTCTTATCCCTTCTAATGAATATAATTGTTGGTTCTGAAACAGAACCTGTCGTAAGTTGGTTTTTTTTTTTTTTTTTTTGTTTAATTCAAACAAAAATCTCTCTCTCTTTGGCGAGCTGCGATTCTCTCGTATGCTGATTCTTAACCGCCGAAGCCGTACAAGGTACGACCCTGACGTTTAAGGCGTAGCACAACGTCCATCGCGGGTACGGTCTTCCTCTTTGGCTGTTCCGTGTACGTAACCCGCGTTCACGGATGACGTTCTCAGGAAACTTTCAATACGCCCTGGTCTCTTCGTAGATGAGCCCCGATATACGTTTTCACTCGCCACGTCTGGCGAGACGTTGATGCCGGCTTGGTGATGCCCTGGAATTATCGCGCAGTTACTTTGCGATGACGTTTGGGCACCTCCTTTCCCAGCCTTTTCCGCCTTTACCTCTGTCCGGTCATTTGAGGGTGTCGTCGTATCTATAGCAGCTATACAACGATCGATAGAACGCGTGACTGACGTCTTCTGTTGTTACTGACCGGAGTGGCGACCCGCCCGGCGCGTTTCTATAGACCGCCGTGGGCCACGCCCCGCCGGAACGACATTCGACCAATCGCCGTGCCCGGCGAGTGCTTAAAACGAAGCCTGGCGGCCGTAGCCAACGTTACTATACTACACGTCGGCAGCCGTTAGCAGTTATCGTAGCAGCAGCACAGCATCAGCGTACCACGAGTATTATCTTTTTAATAGTATCGCACCGCACGCGACATCCCGCAACAAGTGACACTTATCATCATCAACGATTGGCTGAGAACGGAAACAGGACAGCCAGAAAGTCGACCGGTGGCAAGGCGCCACGGAAACAATTGGCGACCAAGGCCGCCCGCAAGAGCGCACCCGCCACGGTTGGCCGTTAAGAAACCGCATCGTTACCGCCCCGGCACGGTCGCACTCAGGAGATCCGTCGATACCAAAAGGAGTACGGAATATTGATTTCAGGAAATTTTGCCTTTCCAACGGCTGGTGTGGGAGATAGCTCGCAAGATTTCAAGACCGACCTGCGCTTGCAAAGTTCCGCCGTGATGGCCCTCCAGGAGGCCAGCGAGGCGTACCTAGTGGGATTGTTCGAAGGATACGAACCTGTGCGCCATTCACGCGAAACGCGTCCCCATAATGCCGAAGGATATCAGTTGGCGCGACGTATTCGCGTGAGAGGGCCTAGATAGATAGCGACGCCCGCCAACCAGTCGGCCGGCCAGGCGGCCGTTTCTAGAACGCCGGATCGGCGGGATTATAACCCGTCGTTTTGCGTACTGACACTTAGACCGTTCTTTTTCAGAACCACAGATTTGGTTCATTACAATGATTAAGGGACAGTTGGACGAGGGTGTTAGTTGTCGTCTTGACGACAGATGTACGTATGTATGCGTGTATATTGTTCTTTGTATGTGTTGTGTGTGTGTGTGTTTGAAACGATTTATTAATTATGTCCGGGACGTACACCGAAGATGATGGTCGCATCCGCGCCTCGATAATTAACAAATGTTTAAATGAGAGCGGGCAACGCGATCCGCTTAGTATTTACTATCGCCCTGACGGATGGCGTGTAATGATTGCCCGTCCACGATATTTTACGTTAAAGAATTTATTCATTTATTACTATTATTACGTCGTTCTATACCTAAACCGACCGGTTTAGGCCGAAACGGCGTAAGTATACTATTATACAAGACGATGCTGCCCGATGGTGACGGTCGTACAGGAGGTATTTGTTACGCGAATACTACTGCCATTATGTTAATGTACGTATTACGCGATTAGTAAAACAGTTTCTCATTCGCTTTTGTGGAATCTTTGTGGCCCTGAAAAGGGCCATTTCGAGTTGCCGTGCCGGGGATGACGGACGTGTGATGGTGGTGTTTGGTGGTGGTGGTGGTGGTGGTGGTTGAGGTGTGGTTCGGGCCTCATCCGTCCGCCGCAAGGTCAGTCCGTTTATCGGAACGGCGGCCGCTGCAGTTGCCGCCGCGCGATCGTCGCCCGTGGACGACGGAACGGCGGGGTTCACTTTTCTTGGGCGACGCGACTTTCCTTGACGAGGCGTCCCGGCAGCGGCTGCAGATCCCTTGCCCGAGGAGGAGGCCTTCTTGGCGGTCTTCGGTTTGGGCGCCTTCGGCTTCTTGGTCGGTCCCTTGGTGGCCTTCTTCACCTTGGACGGGGACTTGGCCTGCTTGGCGGACGCCTTCGCTGCCGCGGCGGCCGCCGCCTTCTTCTCGGCGGCGGTCTTCTTGGGCTTGGCGGTACGGCGGGTCCTCTTGTCCGCGGCGAGGGCGACCTCTCCGCCGGCCCCTGCGGCCTTCTTGGACGCTTTGGCGGCGCCCCTCTTGCCTCCGGCGGCGGCGGCCGCCGCCGCCCCCTTGCCCTTGGCGGCGCTCGCTGCGGCGGCCTTCTTCTTCGACGTTTTCGAGGCGGCGGTGGGCGCGGCTCGCGCGCCGCCGCTCTCCTTGGCGTCGTGTCCGGCGACTCCGTCTTCTTGGCGGCGGCCAGCTTGAACGATCCGGACGCGCCCTTACCCTTGGTCTGCCACTAGGTCCCGGAGGCGACGGCCGCCTTCAGGTACTTCTTGATGAACGGCGACATCTTCTCCGCGTCCACCTTATAATTGGCCCACGTACTTCTTGATCGCCTGCAAGCGAGGAACCGCCGCGCTCCTTGGGCTCTTGATCGCCCGTTGACCATCTCGGAGGTGGGGCGTGCGTGCGGTTTCGAGCGCGGATTCTTCGCCTTTCTGGCCGCGGTACCGGCGGCCCGCCGCCGCTGCCGCTTTCTTGGAAGTCGCCGCCGGCGCCGCGGCGACGGCCGCGGTAGTCGTCGGTGAGGCGGTGCCTGCTGTTGCGTGGATACGTCGGCCATGTTCTTCGCTCTGCTGTCTGTGGATAGTAGTAATAGTAGGTATCGGTATTTATAACGGTCGTGTGGTGCGAGGGCTGACTGGTTGGTCGTTGCTACTTGCTGCCTGCTCGTACTGCGATCTGATCTGCCTCTGCTGGCGTTACGTGAGCGCGTTCTCGTGCCTCTAGCGATAGATTTATGTCTGTCGACTGAGATAGTGTTCAGCCGTAGTCGACGCGCAGCGCACGCTACCGAATGCTAAACTACGTACCGTCAAGCTAGCCCTCGCTCAACGGTTCACGGACGCGCTCGTGTTCGCAGTCCGTTCTTTGACGCGTCGGCGTCGGTCGGTACGTGGACCGGCCGCCGCCGTGGCGTTCGCGTACGGAGCGTCCGATGACGTGGCGTTCCCCTATCGCCCCGATCGGCGAGCCGCCACGTCATTCGTCCCCGCCAAATATCGGTCCATTCGGAGACGCCCGATCCGCACCGCCGGTAGGCCGTAATTTGGGGCTCGCCGTCGCCTGACCGCGGACGCCCGACGCCGCCGGGACCGGCGGACTGACGCGTCGATGTTTCCGGATGTCCCGTCCGCCGTCCCGACGCCGTCCGTCCGGCCCGGTCGTCGTGGGACCCGTCGCGACGGGGTCCTGTTTTGGCGATCGGCCTTCCTAACCGATTCGTACTACGCTTCGTACGTTGCCTGTCATCGGCGCTCGTGATCGCGTCATACTTGACGCGTCCTCGTCGCTGACGTCATGTCGTACGCGCCGTCGCGTCTGACCCGTTAACGTCTCGTCTCTATTGGGTATTTTGACGACCGATCGAACGAACGGAACGGACGGTGTCGCATCGATGGGCTCGACTGTTCATCATCTCTACTATATGTATATTCTGATTAGTTTGGCGCGTTGTGGGTGATCGCCGTTCAACTATCATTACACCCTCTTCGACCCCGTATATATCGCGTAACGCTAACGTCGCCCGATCGATTCATTTCGTCATTATCTGATCGTCGACGTCGTCCGTCCGTAGCCGCCCGCCCGTATCTCGCCGCCGCCGTCGTCGGGTCGATTTTTAACTCGCCGCACGTCCGTAACGCGTTTCCCGTCTTAACGGCTGCGCCTATATATGCCCACGCCGCGCTACGCGCCCTCTAGTCCATACCTATGTTACGTTAACACACCTTTATGGCTGCCTTACTCCGCGACCCCCACGTCGGGGTTGGTTTTCGCGCGCGACATAGCCGATCGCTTCGATATCTGTCGTAATTTGACATTACTTATTCACATTATCTAAACGGGATCTTTTCGCACAGTATAGTGCGTCCCCTTCGTCTTTTTATATCCCCTCGCGCACCCGTAACGTAGTATCTCGACTATGTGCATTCGGCGACCGCCTTGTTGTCGATCTCGCCTGTTTCACGTCCGCGCCTGATCGTTAAAAATGCATATCTTTTTTTTTTTTTTTTTTTGTTATTATTATTATTATTATATTATTATTATTATTATTATTTATCCCTGTAATTCGGGACTTATATTAGTGCCAATTCTACAGCATACCATTTTGTATTTAGTATGCACGAGCCGTCGGCGCGGTCGTTCTATCGCCGTTACGGGCGCGACCGACACGAACGCAATCTTTTGAATGGTATCTTTTTTTTTTGCCCGTTACGTTCTATCGCCGTCGAATGGGCGCCTTTATTTCATCAATTTATATCGCTTCACTGTTCGTATACGTTGTACTACGTACATTTATGTTACTACCGTCGCCGGTATACGCGTACGTGTTATCGTCCTCCGATGTGGCCGTGTTGCTTTTATTTCCCTTTCACGTTTAGACTTAGTTTTGTGTTCTGAAAAGAACCGTTATTATAATTCGACGACGAGGTGGATGACGTCGTCGTGAGCGGACGCGCGGCGGTCGTCGCCAACTTCCTCCCCTCACGTCAGTCGCTCGCCCCGCCGTTTTATCCTAAGTGGACCTCTACTTGGAACTGGGTGTACTTGGTGACGGCTTTTGTGCCCTTCGCTGACGGCGTGCTTGGCCCAATTCACCGGCAGAATAGACGTACGGCCTTTTGGATCTCTCGGCTCGTGATCGTCGACCGTTTGTTGTAATGGCGAGTCGGGACGCCTCGGCGGCGATCCGCTCGAAGATATCGTTGACGAAACTATTCATGATGCTCATCGCCTTACTGGAGATGCCGTGTCCGGGTGCACCTGTTTCAAGACCTTGTAGATATAGATGGCGTAGCTCTCCTTCCTCCTACGTTTCTTCTTCTTATCCCCCTTAGATATGTTCTTTTGGGCCTTCCCGGCCTTCTTGGCGCCTTTCCACTAGTCTTGGGCGGCATTTCTGGTTAGTTGTCTTTCGGACTGTTAGACTGACGGTTACCGGAAGTCGACTGCGTACGTCTAGAGCGGCTATGAAGTCAGAATGAGTAAAAATTCTATGACCCTGACGTTTTATATTACACTGTGCTCGTGACCGTCAGGCCACGCCTCCGGCCAATGACGCGCCTGGCCGTTCCCTAACGCTATACGATAGGCGGCGCTGGTGGCCTTATAACTGATGGTAGGAGCGCCGATCCCGGCATTATCGTCGTATCTCCGGTCGTGAAGCGACACACACTCTACTACAGCTGCTATCTCGCAACACACTAGTTATTATATATCGTCATGTCTGGAGCTGGTAAAGGTTGCAAGGTTAAGGCAAGGCGAAGTCGCGGTCGAGCAGGGCGGTCTCCAGTTTCCCGTCGGTCGTATCCATCGGCTGTTGCGTAAAGGCAATTACGCGGAACGCGTCGGTGCCGGAGCGCCGGTCTTTATCTGGCCGCCGTCATGGAGTATCTCGCCGCCGAAGTGCTCGAATTTGCCGGTAACGCGGCCAGGGATAATAAGAAGACCCGCATTCATACCTAGACATCTTCAACTCGCCATCCGCAATGACGAGGAACTGAACAAACTACTCTCCGGCGTGACGATCGCCCAGGGAGCGTACTGCCCAACATTCAGGCGGTTCTCCTACCGAGAAGACGGAAAAGAAGCCTTAACGCCAGCGCCGGGGGAGGGTTCGGATATCCGACGACGATGGCGACATCGTTGTCATCGTCGAGGATTACCCGGCCGCCGATAAGCACGTGCGCACATTACACACACGGCCCTTCTCAGGGCCACAAACATGATCCGCTCGCATATGAGAATGTTTAACTAGCTCTGGGTCTGCGATCACACACCTGTACGTCGTTACATAATTGCTCTCGAAAATTTTACGGTGGGCCGCCCTTGCTTATCCACCCTTTTGCATTTCTTTTCTCTTTGTTGAATATACAACTGATACTTTGTATCGCACCCTGTTATGACGCCATCTGAACGTCTGCGACCGCACACACGCGAGACGATGTTTGACATGTTCCCCGTGCCCGTCGCGGCGGTCGTCATGTATATATGCATTATACGTACATATAAATAGGTATTTGGAGGTTTTTTTTTATTTCTTCTCTTATCTGTCCCTTGAAAGGCCGTCGTTAGCGTATTAACTATTTGCAACGACCACACCACACTGAAAAGACCAGTTCTCGTCCATCACTTGAAGTCAAACAGCTGTCGGGCGCGTTAGTTGTTGGATGGGTGACCGCTTGGGAACACGCGTGTTGTTGCCTCAAACTTTTTTGTATTACCAATCTTTACCTCATTTTAAATATCCACACCTCTCGTCATTTCTCCATCATCCCTCTGTTATCATTTCTATAATTATATCTGTTTTCTTATTCTCTTCTTCTTATATGTATATTATATTGATTATTACTATTATTATTGATTATTATATTTATTTTTATGTATTATTTTTATTATTATTATTATTGTTTATGATTATTATAGATTATTATTTTTGTTTTTTGTGTATATCAATCGTATTTGTATATGACACTGATCCGGTTTGCTTTCAGATAAATGCCGAGGACGTTGGCCCGTGACCGTTCGGACGACGGAGTCCCTGTCGTCGAAGCATTGAATAACGTGGCGGCGCGATACTTTCGGCAACGCCACACGTCCTGGCGACCACCCGTGTACGTAGCCCCTCTTATCCCTTCTAATTGAATATAATTGTGGTTTGAAAAGAACCGGTCGTAAGTTTTTTTTTTTTTTTTTTTTTGTTTAATCAAACAAAAATCTCTCTCTCATTGGCGACTGCGATGCTCTCGATTGCGTGATTCTTAACCGCGAAGCCGTAACAAGGTACGACCCTGACGTTTCAAGGCGTACACAACGTCCATCGCGGTGACTCTTCCTCTTGCGTGTTCCGTGTTACGTAACCGCGTCACGGATGACGTTCTCCAGGAATACTTTCAATACGCCCCTGGTCTCTTCGTAGATGAAGCCCCGATATACGTTTCACTCCGCCACGTCTTGGCGAGACGTCTGATGGCCGGCTGGTGATGCCCTGGATATTATCGCGCAGTACTTTGCGATGAGTTTGGCACCTCCTTTTCCAGACCTTTTCCGCCTTTACCTCTGCCGGTCATTTGAGGGTGGGTCGTCGTATCTATAGCAGCTATACAACGATCGATAGAACGCGTGACTGACGTCTTCTGTTGTTACTGACCGAGTGGCGACCCGCCGGCGCGTTTATATAGACCCTCGTGGGCCACGCCCCGCCGGACGACATTCGACCAATCGCCGTGCCCGGCGAGTGCTTTAAAACGAGCCCTGGCGGCCTAGCCAACGTTACTATACTACACGTCGCCAGCCGTAGCAGTATCGTAGCAGCAGCATCAGCGTACCACGAGTATATCTTTTAATATATCGCACCGCACGCGACATCCGCAACAAGTGACACTTATCATCATCAACGATGGCGAGAACGAAACAGACAGCCAGAAGTCGACGGTGGCAAGGCGCACGAAACAATTGGCGACCAAGGCCGCCCGCAAGAGCGCACCCGCCACGGTGGCGTTAGAAACCGCATCGTTACCGCCCCGGCACGGTCGCACTCAGGGAGATCCGTCGATACCAAAAGAGTACGGAATTATTGATCAGGAAATTGCCTTTCCAACGGTGGTGAGGAGATAGCGCAAGATTTCAAGACCGACCTACGCTTTCAAAGTTCCGCCTGATGGCCCTCCAGGAGGCCAGCGAGGCGTACCTAGTGGGATTTTCGAAGATACGAACCTGTGCCCATTCACGCGAAACGCGTCACCATAATGCGAAGGATATCCAGTTGCGCGACGTATTCGCGGTGAGGAGCGCTAGATAGATAGCGACGCCCGCCAACCAGTCGGCCGGCCAGGCGGCCGTTTCTAGAACGCGGACGCGGGATTATAACCCTCGTTTAGCTTACTGACACTTAGACCGTTCTTTTCAGAACCACACATTTGGTTCATTACAATGATTAGGGACAGTTGGACGAGGTGTTAGTTGTCGTCTTGACGACAGATGTACGTATGTATGCGTGATATATATGTATCGTATGTTGTGTGTGTGTGTGTGTGTGTAAACGATTATTAATTATATCCGGACGTACACCGAAGATGATGGTCGCATCGCGCCTCGATTAATTAACAAATGTTAAATGAGAGCGGGCAACGCGATCCGCTTAGTATTTACTATTCGCCCTTGACGGATGGCGTGTAATGATGCGTCCACGATATTACGTTAAAGAATTTATTCATTTATTACTATATTACGTCGTTCTATACCTAACCGACCGGGTTAGCCGAAACGGCGTAAGTTATACTATTATACAAACGATGCTGCCGATGGTGACGGTCGTACAGGAGTATTTGTTACGCGAATACTACTGCCATTATTTAATGTACGTATTACGCGATTAGTAAACAGTTTCTCATTTCGCTTTCGTGCGGAATCTTTTTGTGGCCCTGAAAAGGCCATTTCGAGTTGCCGTGCGGCGATGACGACGGTGATGGCGGTGTTGGGGTGGTGTGTGGTGGTGGTTGAGGTGGTGGTTCGGCCTCGATCCGTCCGCCGCAAGGTCAGTGCCGTTATCGGAACGGCGGCCGCTGCAGTTGCCGCCGCGCGATCGTCGCCCGTGGACGACGGAAACGGCGGGGTTCACTTTTCTTGGCGACGCGACTTTCCTTGACGAGGCGGTCCCGGCAGCGGCTGCAGATCCCTTGCCCGAGGAGGAGGCCTTCTTGGCGGTCTTCGGTTTGGGCGCCTTCGGCTTCTTGGTCGGTCCCTTGGTGCCTTCTTCACCTTGGACGGGGACTTGGCCTGCTTGGCGGACGCCTTCGCTGCCGCGGCCGGCCCGCCTTCTTCTCGGCGGCGTCTTCTTGGCCTTGGCGGTAGCGGCGGTCCTCTTGTCCGCGGCGGTGGCGACCTCTCCGCCGGCCCCTGCGGCCTTCTGGACGCTTTGGCGGCGCCCCTCTTGCCTCCGACGGCGGCGGCCGCCGCCCCCTTGCCTTTGGCGGCGCTCGCTGCGGCGGCCTTCTTCTTCGACGTTTTCGAGGCGGCGGTGGCGCGCTCGCGCCGCCGCCGCTCTCCTTGGCGTCGTGTCCGGCGACTCCGGTCTCTTTGGCGGCGGCCAGCTTGAACGATCCGGACGCGCCCTTACCCTTGGTCTGCACTAGGGCCCGGAGGCGACGGCCGCCTTCAGGTACTTCTTGATGAACGCGACATCTTCTCCGCGTCCACCTTATAATTGGCGGCCACGTACTTCTTGATCGCCTGCAGCGAGGAACCGCCGCGCTCCTTGAGGCTCTTGATCGCCCCGTTGACCATCTCGGAGGTGGGCGGTGCGTGGGTTTCGAGCGCGGATTCTTCGCCTTCTTGGCCGCGGTACCGGCGGCCGCCGCCGCTGCCGCTTTCTTGGAAGTCGCCGCCGGCGCCGCGGCGACGGCCGCGGTAGTCGTCGGTGAGGCGGTGGCCTGCTGTTGCGTGGATACGTCGGCCATGTTCTTCGCTCTGCTGTCTGTGATAGTAGTAATAGTAGGTATCGGTATTTATAACGGTCGTGGTGCGAGGGCTGACTGGTTGGTCGTTGCTATCTTGCTGCTCGTACTGCGATCTGATCTGCTCTGCTGGCGTTACGGGAGCGCGTTCTCGTGCCTCTAGCGATAGATTTATGTCTGTCGACTGACGGTGACGGTGAACCTACATCTCAACTAGGGTGTGAACCTGAGGTTCTGTACCCTTTCATCTCTGATAAGAGCGGCACGATCAAGCCGCTGGGGGTGGGTGTTCGGAAGTAACTTGAAAAGTTACTCTGCAGGGGAGGTTGGTGATCGTCATTTGTAATTCTAGGCCGAACCTAACTTTGAAATTGTGTTCTGAAGTTTTACCTCGTGTTAAGGTATTGACAGGCGGTCGTCAGGGTTTTATTAAACGTTAGATGTTACTCTAAGAAAACATCTAGACGTCTGACTCGTGTAAGTGGAGGTGACGATCCTGGGGTTCCAGACCGCCTGAACAAGGGTTCTCGCTGAGTTGGGCGCGAGCCCAAGCAGCGTTGAGGGTCTGCTAATGAAGTCTCGGAGGGTCGGAACTTGCAGATCACGATGAATCTGCTCGTTCCTTACGAACCAAGGGGCCTGCACGATTAGCCTGAGTGTCCTGTTTTGAAGTGCCTCGAGGGACTTCAATCTAGTGGGGGCCAACGACGCCCACGCGAAAGCGCCGTAAACCAGGACAGGCCTTAGGATGGACTTGTAGAGTAGCAACTTGTTTGCTAGGTGAAGGGACTCCTTCGCCCTAACATTGGAGTAACGAGTTGCGAGCAGCGATAAAGCGAGTTCTGAGCTCGGAGCTCTGCTTCGACCAGGTGAGACGCCTGTCGAAGTGGATTCCTAGGTACTTAACCTGTTGACTCCACGGTAACCTGACGTTTCCCACGCGGATGCGCGTATCAGGATCATGTCTCCTCCTTGAGAATCCAACTGCAACGCATTTGGATTCGTTCAAAGGCAGTCTCCATCGAGAGGACCAGCGAACGAGGCGATTTGTGGCCGCCTGAAGGCGCCCACAAGCCAACCTCTCGCCCCTGCTTCTTGCGTAGATGACGGTATCATCCGCATAGATAGCTAGTTGCGTGCCAGGCTCCGAGGAGGTCTGCCAGAAACAGAAGGAAGAGACGAGGTCCCAATAGCGATCCCTGCGTACTCCGGCGAGGATATCGCGAGAGCCAGAGCGGACGCCGGCTGTCCTAACGCAGAAGGTTCTGCGTTCAAGGTAAGAACTGATCAACCTGACCAGTGAGGGGTTCAAACCAGAAACTAACAACTTATGGATCAGCCCTTTGTGCCAGACAGAGTCAAAGGCACGTTTGAAGTCAAAGAAAACTGCAGCTACGGTTTCTCTCCTCTCGAGACCGTTCGGATCTCCTCAGTGAACCTGAGGAGCTGTAATTCAGTAGAAAGCCCGGTTCGAAAACCGAACTGTTCGTCCTGAATTACCTGAAGTTCGTCGCTGTCTGAGGTTAACCGATCGAGGATGATCGACTCGGCTACTTTCGAAACGTTTGACAAAAGGCTGATCGGGCGATAACTCTCGGGAAGGTGGGTTCTTCCCGGGCTTAGGATGGTGACGACTTCGCGTGCTTCCAGACTGAAGGAAGTGCTGTAGCTGGAGGACTGCGTTACGATGAAACACAGTTTCTCGCGTGCCTCAGGAGGTAATCTCTTCAGGGCTGTATTGGTAACACCATCAGCACCTGGGGACTTTTTGTTGCTTCTGCTTTTGATGAAAGCGTCAAGCTCCGCTGGCGTAGCCGGGTCGATCGGGGTTCCGGGCATGCCAGGCAGCCGGGTCACCGAATCGTCCACGTCGCTACGAAAGTCCTCCTCCGCGTCACCTCGATGGCCTCCGTCGTCAGAGTCAGACTCTGAGACGTCGACGGGTTCGAAACCACGAAAGACTTGCTGAAGAAAGTCTGCGTGAACCTCTGCCTTATCCTCAACCGAAAAGACTGAACCGTTCGTGCCGTGAAGAGGCTGGTTCTGGAACGCATTTCTGCCGGGGTTTCGGAGCGCCCTAGCTAATTTCCAAACGGAACCGTCCTCCGTGGCGAGCGAGGCCAGCTTGTCCTGCCAGCGAGCATTGTTATGCTCCCGGAGGGCATCGCGGACCCGCGTCGCCAGGAGGTTGGCCCGCCGGAAATCAGCAGGATAGAGAGTGCGTTGGGCCAGTTTCCTGGCTTTCCTGCGCTCCCTAATGAGCTCCCTCAGTTCAAGTGGCAGATCTGCCGAAGATTTACGAGGAACCGTCTGCGACGATTCCTCCAAAGCTAGGGTGAGTCCCGACGTGAAGGTATGTGCAGCTGCCTCGAGAGTAGCTACATCAGGTATCACGTCGGGGATGCCGGACGACAAAACCTTTGTTTTGGAGGTGAAGAGTTCCCAGTTCGTAGACCTACGATCTGAGCCTCCGAGCGTCAACAAATCGCCGCCTAGGACGACCGAAATGGGGGTTGTGGTCCGAAGAGAGATCAGAGATACTCTCAACGGACACCGCGCAGGGGACGTCCATGGTCAAAGCCATGTCAAGAATGTCCGGGATAACACCTGTGCGGTAGTACGTCGGTGAGAAGGGGGAGTGAAAAGCGACATTCCTCCTACGGACGAAATCGAACAGCGCGCTGCCGAACGTGTTCGTTGTCCTTGACCCCCAGAGGGGGTGCTTTGCGTTCAAATCTCCAGCTACCAATACCGGAACGGTATCAGTAAAAATGCTGGAGTAGTCATCGGAGGAGAAGAGTCTACTAGGGGGTGCGTAGACTGAGTAGATTTTCAGAGGACCGAAGTCGGTCCAGGTCAAGATACCCGTTGCTTCAAGGGAGGTTAGCAACGGGACGTCGATTTGGGAATGGCGGATAGAGTTTTTGATGAGGACTGCTGTGCCTCCGCCACGGCCCGTCAGGCGATCCTGACGGTACACTGAATAATTCGCAACCGTAAACCTGTCTCCAGGACGAAGCCAGGTTTCACTAAGAAGAGCAACATCGACTTGGTTGGTGAAGAGGAAGTCACGAAGCTCGGGTATCTTCTCCTTGATACCACAAGCGTTCCAGGCGACTAGCCTGGTCCCCCCGAAAGGTTGCGCGTGTAAGGTCGTTGGCCATAAGAATTAGCCATTGACCGGAAAAACAGCACGCAGCTGCTGAACGCAGCGTTAAACTGGCCGAACAGCTGCTGGAAAGCTAGCAAGGCACTGATGAGGTCAGTACCCTGCGGTGTTGGAGCCCGGGCCTGTTGGCCTGCTGGGGTCCCGCGCTTTGATTTGCGCGGCTCGTCGCTTCCTTTTGCGCGGCTGCTGCCTCCGCAAAGGATTTGGGTTGCCCGTTGTTGGGCGCGACGTTATTAGCAGACTTGCTGCTTTGCGCCTGGGGAGGGGTAGCCCTGACGCTTTGAACGGGGCGGGGGCGGGGGAAATGTGGGCAGCCGCGGTAGCTGGCGGCGTGGGATTGCCCACAGTTGGCACAGGTAGCGGGGTCCTCCTTTGACAGAGGGCAATCCCGTACGAAATGGCCTCCAGAACAGGCGACACATTTCGGGGGGGCGGTACAGCGCGATTGCGCGTGTCCGAACTTTTGGCACCGGAAGCACTGGCCGATGCCGGGGCGGGAGCGGAGAGGTTCCACGCTGACGCTCACCTTACAGGCGAACTTCAGGTGGTAAATCTCCTTTGGTCTTTGGCGATTTTACTAGAACCAGGGGATGGGAGCTTTGCCCCTGGTGCGGCGCATTCGGGTCACGCTCTGCGGCGAAAAACCCTGTGATTGCAGGTCCTCAAGGACATCGTTGACGTCGAACTCTATGGGGATGCCACGGAGAACGACGTTGAGTACCTTCTCTGAAGGGAGCTGGAAGGTGTGGTAGGGGAGGTTAAGGGTGTCAAGCAGCTTGGTGGCTGCACGGAAGTCATCAACAGTGGACGGGAAGAAGCGTATCCCGTCCTTGGTGTTTGCGCTTTGAGGAAATTAATCCTCTTAGCGCTAAACTGACTCGTAAGTCGATTCCACGCCGCCTTGTCCCTAAGGACTATCGGCGGCGCTTTTTCACCGGTGGTGGTGGCGGTGGTGCCGACAGAGGAAGCAACCGGCTCTGAAGAGCTCTGGCCTCCTCCTCTGCAGAGTCGGGGGTGGTGGGGGCGGTGGATTGCCGGGGGCGGCTTTTGGGCGGCAGTGGTTGAAACCACTTTTTTTGTCGCCGGGGGTTGAATTTTTGCCGGGGCGGCGGTGGGGGCGGGGGTGCCGGAAACGGCTTTGGGGGCGGGGCCTTGACCGCTGTGATCTTCTGTGCTTTTTGCGGTTTTTGCCGGGGGCGGCTTGGGGGTGGGGTGGGGTGGCACCATCGGTGGCAGCTCTTGGCAGCTCCACCTTTGTAGTCAAAGCAGATTTGGAAGCGACAAGCTTCTTATCTGCTTCATCCTGCGTTTTTAAGGGGGGGAAATCCCCTACCTTAAGTGCCTTTGCACTCGTTGGCGGCACTGGGATCTTGGATCCCTTGTCCGCAGCTCGTTGGCTTTTAGCCTTTCGCTTCTTGGCCGCCTCCGACCAACCTGCTTCCCCTTCGCTCTCAGAAGAGCTGGGGAGGGGATTTCGACGCCTCGGCCTCCATGGCCTCGCAATCTATCTTATTTTTGTCTGCGGCGTGAGGCGCCGCAGACTCAGGTGCTGCAGTGCCGGCTGCTAGCCTCTGCTCAAGGATCATAGAGAGGTTACAGATGATCTGCCGGAGCTGATCATCTGTAAGGCTCGCCGCCTGTTCAAACATTGACATTGACATTTTTTTCAAGATTTTTAAAAATTTAGAAAAAATTTAAAAAACAATAGTAAAATTATGAAAAACACCTAAAAAATTATTTTCTTTAACGGGCCGGGAAGAAATCCCGGCCAAAATGGACTAAAAACCTCTCACCAGCACCTGAGGGTGTCAATCACGCATGCACATGCACTACAAGAACAAATTTTTTCTCAGCTGAAGGCTGCTAATAATTTGAATGCGCACGAAAAAATTAAAAGTTTCGATTAAAAGCGATTTAGCATGCAAAAATATTAATGGCAAACTCACTCACCTGATTTGGTGGCACCGCCGGGGTACCACGCTCCTGATTGGCTGGAGGGGCGGGGCTCAGCACTCCCAGCGTCGTCCAATCACGATTGGCCTGGCTAGAAGCGTCCGGGACCAGCAACTCCACCAAAATCGCCTGTAGATTTCGATACGTATGCCGTTACAACAGCACACGTACCGAAAGCAGATCACTTCACAGAAACAGAGCACTAAGAAACACGTCTGTATCGTACAGTGGAACTTCGAAGACTCTGTCGTGTCCCTGTCTCTCCTGTCGACTGACTAGGACTAGGAACCTACATCTCAACTAGGGTGTGAACCTGAGGTTCTGTACCCTTTCATCTCTGATAAGAGCGGCACGATCAAGCCGCTGGGGGTGGGTGTTCGGAAGTAACTCGAAGAGTTACTCTGCAGGGGAGGTTGGTGATCGTCATTTGTAAATCTAGGCCGAACCTAACTTTGAAATTGTGATTTTGAAGTTTTACCTCGTGGTAAGGTATTAACAGGCGGTCGTCAGGGTTTTATTAAACGTTAGATGTTACTCTAAGAAAACATCTAGACGTCTGACTCGTGTAAGTGGAGGTGGACGATCCTGGGGTTCCACGACCGCCTGAACCAAGGGGTTCTCGCTGAGTTGGGCGCGAGCCCAAGCAGCGTTGAGGGTCTGCTTAATGAAGTCTCGGAGGGGCGGAACTTGCAGATCACGATGAATCTGCTCGTTCCTTACGAACCAAGGGGCCTGCACGATTAGCCTGAGTGTCCTGTTTTGAAGTGCCTCGAGGGACTTCAATCTAGTGGGGGCCAACGACGCCCACGCGAAAGCGCCGTAAACCAGGACTGGCCTTAGGATGGACTTGTAGAGTAGCAACTTGTTTGCTAGGTGAAGGGGACTCCTTCGCCCTAACATTGGGAGTAACGAGTTGCGGGCAGCGATAAAACGAGTTCTGAGCTCGGAGCTCTGCTTCGACCAGGTGAGACGCCTGTCGAAGTGGATTCCTAGGTACTTAACCTGTTGGCTCCACGGTAACCTGACGTTTCCCACGCGGATGCGCGTATCAGGATCATGTCTCCTCCTCGAGAATCCAACTGCGACGCATTTGGATTCGTTCAAAGGCAGTCTCCACCGAGAGGACCAGCGAACGAGGCGGTTTGTGGCCGCCTGAAGGCGCCCACAAGCCAACCTCTCGCCCCTGCTTCTTGCGTAGATGACGGTATCATCCGCATAGATAGCTAGTTGCGTGCCAGGCTCCCGAGGGAGGTCTGCCAGAAACAGAAGGAAGAGACGAGGTCCCAATAGCGATCCCTGCGGTACTCCGGCGAGGATATCGCGAGAGCCAGAGCGGACGCCGGCTGTCCTAACGCAGAAGGTTCTGCGTTCAAGGTAAGAACTGATCAACCTGACCAGTGAGGGGTTCAAACCAGAAACTAACAACTTATGGATCAGCCCTTCTGTCGACTGAGATAGTGTTCAGCCGTAGTCGACGCGAGCGCACGTACCGAATGCTAAACTACGGTACCGTCAAGCTAGCCCTCGCTCAACGGTTCACGGACGCGCTCGTGTTCGCAGTCCGTTCTTTGACGCGTCGGCGTCGGTGGTACGTGGACCGGCCGCCGCCGGGCCGGTCGCGTACGGAGCGTCCGATGACGTGGCGTTCCCCTATCGCCCCGATCGGCGAGCCGCCACGTCATCGTTCCCCGCAAATATCGGTCCATTCGGAGACGCCCGATCCGCACCGCCGGTAGGCCGTAATTTGGGGCTCGCCGTCGCCTGACCGCGGACGCCCGACGCCGCCGGACCGGCGGACGTGACGCGTCGATGTTTCCGGATGTCCCGTCGCCGGTCCCGGACGCCGTCCGTCCGGCCCGGTCGTCGTGGGACCCGTCGCGACGGGTCCTGTTTTGCGATCGCCTTCCTAACCGATCCGTACTACGCTTCGTACGTTGCCTGTCATCGGCGCTCGTGATCGCGTCATACTTGACGCGTCCTCGTCGCTGACGGTCATGTCGTACGCGCCGTCGCGTCTGACCCGTTTAACGTCTCGTCTCTATGGGGTATTTTGACGACCGATCGAACGAAGACGAACGGACGGGTGTCGCATCGATGGGCTCGACTTGTCATCATCTCTACTATATGTATATTCTGATTAGTTGGCGCGTTGTGGGTGATCGCCGTTCAACTATCATTACACCTCTTCGACCCCGTATATATCGCGTAACGCTAACGTCGCCCGATCGATCATTCGTCATTATCTGATCGTCGACGTCGTCCGTCCGTAGCCGCCCCCGTATCTCGCCGCCGCCGTCGTCGGGGTCGATTTTTAACTCGCCGCCCCGTCCGTAACCGCGTTCCCGTCTTAACGGCTGCGCCTATATATGCCCACGCCGCGCTACGCGCCCTCTAGTCCATACCTATGTTACGTTAACACACCTTTATGGCTGCCTTACTCCGCGACCCCCACGTCGGGTTCGGTTTTCGCGCGCGACATAGCCGATCGCTTCGTATATCTGTCGTAATTGACATTTACTTATTCACATTATCTAAACGGTATCTTTTCGCACAGTATAGTGCGTCCCCCTTCGTCTTTTTATATCCCCTCGCGCACCCGTAACGTAGGTATCTCGACTATGTGCATTCGGCGACCGCCTTGTCTCGATCGTCGCCTTGTTTCACGTCCGCGCCTGATCGTTAATAAATGCATATCTTTTTTTTTTTTTTTTATTATTATTATTATATTATTATTATTATTATTATTTATCCCTTTAATTCGGACTTGTATATAGTGCCAATTCTACAGCATACCATTTGTATTTAGTATGCACGAGCCGTCGGCGCGGTCGTCTATCGCCGTTACGGGCGCGACCGACACGAACGCAATCTTTTGAATGGTATCTTTTTTTTTTTGCCCGTTACGTTCTATCGCCGTTCGAATGGGCGCCTTTATTTCATCAATTTATATCGCTTCACTGTTCGTATACGTGTACTACGTACATTTATGTTACTACCGTCGCCGTATACGCGTACGTGTTATCGTCCTCCGATGTGCCGTGTTTGCTTTTATTTCCCTTTCACGTTTAGACTTAGTTTGTGGTTCTGAAAAGAACCGTTATTATAATTCGACGACGAGGTGGATGACGTCGTCGTGAGCGGACGCGCGGGCGGTCGTCGCCAACTTCCTCCCCTCACGTCAGTCGCTCGCCCCGCCGTTTTATCCTAAGTGGACCTCTACTTGGAACTGGTGTACTTGGTGACGGCTTTTGTGCCCTCGCTGACGGCGTGCTTGGCCAATTCACCGGCAGCAATAGACGTACGGCCGTTTGGATCTCTCGGCTCGTGATCGTCGACCGTTTGTTGTAATGGGCGAGTCGGGACGCCTCGGCGGCGATCCGCTCGAAGATATCGTTGACGAAACTATTCATGATGCTCATCGCCTTACTGGAGATGCCGGTGTCCGGGTGCACCTGTTTCAAGACCTTGTAGATATAGATGGCGTAGCTCTCCTTCCTCCTACGTTTCTTCTTCTTATCCCCCTTAGATATGTTCTTTTGGGCCTTCCCGCCTTCTTGGCGGCCTTTCCACTAGTCTTGGGCGGCATTTCTGGTTAGTTGTCTTTCGGACTGTTAGACTGACGGTTACCGGAAGTCGACTGCGTACGTCTAGAGCGGCGTATGAAGTCAGAATGAGTAAAAAATTCCTATGACCCTGACGTTTATATTACACTTGCTCGTACCGTCAGGCCACGCCTCCGCCAATGACGCGCCTGCCGTTCCCTAACGCTATACGATAGGCGGCGCTGGTGGGCCTTATAACTGATGGTAGGAGCGCCGATCCCGGCATTATCGTCGTATCTCCGGTCGGTGAAGCGACCACACTACTACTACAGCTGCTATCTCGCAACACACTAGTACTTATATATCGTCATGTCTGGACGTGGTAAAGGTGGCAAGGTTAAGGCAAGGCGAAGTCGCGGTCGAGCAGGCCGGTCTCCAGTTTCCCGTCGGTCGTATCCATCGGCTGTTGCGTAAAGGCAATTACGCGGAACGCGTCGGTGCCGGAGCGCCGGTCTATCTGGCCGCCGTCATGGAGTATCTCGCCGCCGAAGTGCTCGAATTGGCCGGTAACGCGGCCAGGGATAATAAGAAGACCCGCATCATACCTAGACATCTTCAACTCGCCATCCGCAATGACGAGGAACTGAACAAACTACTCTCCGGCGTGACGATCGCCCAGGGAGGCGTACTGCCAACATTCAGGCGGTCCTCCTACCGAAGAAGACGGAAAAGAAGCCTTAAGCGCGCGCGCGGGGGAGGGGGTTCGGATATCCGACGACGATGGCGACATCGTTGTCATCGTCGAGGATTACCCGCCGCCGATAAGCACGTGCGCACATACACACACGGCCCTTCTCAGGGCCACAAACATGATCCGCTCGCATATGAGAATTGTTTAACTAGCTCTGGGTCTGCGATCACACACCTGTACGTCGTTACATAATTGCTCTCGAAAATTTACGGTGGGGCGCCCTTGTCTTATCCACCCTTTTGCATTTTTTTCTCTTTGTTGAATATACAACTGATACTTTGTATCGCACCCTGTTATGACGGCCATCTGAACGTCTGCGACGCACACACGGCGAGACGATGTTTGACATGTCCCCGTGCCGTCGCGGCGGTCGTCATGTATATATGCATTATACGTACATATAAATAGGTATTTGGAGGTTTTTTTTATTTCTTCTCTTATCTGTCCCTTGAAAGGCCGTCGTTAGCGTATTAACTATTGGCAACGACCACACCACACTGAAAAGACCAGTTCTCGTCCGATCACTGAAGTCAAACAGTGTCGGGCGCGGTTAGTACTTGGATGGGTGACCGCTTGGGAACACCGCGTGTTGTTGCCCTCAAACTTTTTTTGTATTACCAATCTTTTACCATCATTTTAAATATCCACACCTCTCGTCATTTCTCCATCATCCCTCTGTTATCATTTCTATAATTATATCTGTTTTCTTATTCTTCTTCTTCTTATTATTATTATTAGGATTATTATTACGATTATTATTACGATTATTATTATTATTATTTATTGTTATTATTTTTATTATTGTTATTATTATGTTTATTATTTATGATTATTATAGTAATTGTTGTTGTTGTATATCAATCGTATTTGTATATGAACACTGATCCGGTTTGCTTTCAGATAAATGCCGAGGACGTTTGGCCCGTGACCGTTCGGATCGACGAGTCCCTGTCGTCGAAGCCATTGAATAACGTGGCGGCGCGATATCTTTCGGCAACGCCACACGTCCTGGCGACCACCGCGTGGGTACGTAGCCCCTCTTATCCCTTCTAATTGAATATAATTTGTGGTTCTGAAAAGAACCGGTCGTAAGTTTGTTTTTTTTTTTTTTTTGTTTAATCAAACAAAAATCTCTCTCTCATTGGCGACTGCGATGCTCTCGTATGCGTGATTCTTAACCGCCGAAGCCGTACAAGGTACGACCCTGACGTTTCAAGGCGTACACAACGTCCATCGCGGTGACGGTCTTCCTCTTGGCGTGTTCCGTGTACGTAACCGCGTCACGGATGACGTTCTCCAGGAATACTTTCAATACGCCCCTGGTCTCTTCGTAGATGAGCCCCGATATACGTTTCACTCCGCCACGTCTGGCGAGACGTCTGATGGCCGGCTTGGTGATGCCCTGGATATTATCGCGCAGTACTTTGCGATGACGTTTGGCACCTCCTTTTCCCAGACCTTTTCCGCCTTTACCTCTGCCGGTCATTTTGAGGGTGGGTCGTCGGTATCTATAGCAGCTATACAACGATCGATAGAACGCGTGACTGACGTCTTCTGTTGTTACTGACCGAGTGGCGACCCGCCGGCGCGTTTATATAGACCGCCGTGGGCCACGCCCGCCGGAACGACATTCGACCAATCGCCGTGCCCGGCGAGTGCTTAAAACGAGCCCTGGCGGCCTAGCCAACGTTACTATACTACACGTCGCCAGCCGTAGCAGTATCGTAGCAGCAGCATCAGCGTACCACGAGTATATCTTTTAATAGTATCGCACCGCACGCGACATCCGCAACAAGTGACACTTATCATCATCAACGATGGCGAGAACGAAACAGACAGCCAGAAAGTCGACCGGTGGCAAGGCGCCACGGAAACAATTGGCGACCAAGGCCGCCCGCAAGAGCGCACCCGCCACGGGTGCGTTAAGAAACCGCATCGTTACCGCCCGGCACGGTCGCACTCAGGAGATCCGTCGATACCAAAAGAGTACGGAATTATTGATCAGGAAATTGCCTTTCCAACGGCTGTGAGGAGATAGCGCAAGATTTCAAGACCGACCTACGCTTTCAAAGTTCCGCCGTGATGCCCTCCAGGAGGCCAGCGAGGCGTACCTAGTGGGATTGTTCGAAGATACGAACCTGTGCGCCATTCACGCGAAACGCGTCACCATAATGCCGAAGGATATCCAGTTGGCGCGACGTATTCGCGGTGAGAGGGCCTAGATAGATAGCGACGCCCGCCAACCAGTCGGCCGGCCAGGCGGCCGTTTCTAGAACGCGGACGGCGGATTATAACCCGTCGTTTAGCGTACTGACACTTAGACCGGTTCTTTTCAGACACACATTTGGTTCATTACAATGATTAAGGACAGTTGGACGAGGTGTTAGTTGTCGTCTTGACGACAGATGTACGTATGTATGCGTGTATATATGTATCTATTGTATGTGTGTGTGTGTGTGTGTGTGTGTAAACGATTATTAATTATATCCGGGACGTACACCGAAGATGATGGTCGCATCCGCGCCTCGATTAATTAACAAATGTTAAATGAGAGCGGGCAACGCGATCCGCTTAGTATTTACTATCGCCCTGACGGATGCGTGTAATGATGCGTCCACGATATTTACGTTAAAGAATTTATTCATTTATTACTATTATTACGTCGTTCTATACCTAACCGACCGGGTTTAGGCCGAAACGGCGTAAGTATACTATTATACAAGACGATGCTGCCCGATGGTGACGGTCGTACAGGAGGTATTTGTTACGCGAATACTACTGCCATTATGTTAATGTACGTATTACGCGATATAGTAAACAGTTTCTCATTTCGCTTTCGTGCGGAATCTTTTTGTGCCCTGAAAAGGGCCATTTCGAGTTGCCGTGCCGGCGATGACGACGGTGATGGCGGTGTTGGGGGGTGGTGGTGGTGGTTGAGGTGGTGGTTCGGGCCTCGATCCGTCCGCCGCAAGGTCAGTGCCGTTATCGGAACGGCGGCCGCTGCAGTTGCCGCGCGCGATCGTCGCCCGTGACGACGGAAACGGCGGGGTTCACTTTTTCTTGGGCGACGCGACTTTCCTTGACGAGGCGGTCCCGGCAGCGGCTGCAGATCCCTTGCCCGAGGAGGAGGCCTTCTTGGCGGTCTTCGGTTTGGGCGCCTTCGGCTTCTTGGTCGGTCCCTTGGTGGCCTTCTTCACCTTGGACGGGGACTTGGCCTGCTTGGCGGACGCCTTCGCTGCCGCGGCGGCCGCCGCCTTCTTCTCGGCGGCGGTCTTCTTGGCCTTGGCGGTAGCGGCGGTCCTCTTGTCCGCGGCGGTGGCGACCTCTCCGCCGGCCCCTGCGGCCTTCTTGGACGCTTTGGCGGCGCCCCTCTTGCCTCCGACGGCGGCGGCCGCCGCCGCCCCCTTGCCCTTGGCGGCGCTCGCTGCGGCGGCCTTCTTCTTCGACGTTTTCGAGGCGGCGGTGGGCGCGCTCGCGCCGCCGCCGCTCTCCTTGGCGTCGTGTCCGGCGACTCCGGTCTTCTTGGCGGCGGCCAGCTTGAACGATCCGGACGCGCCTTACCCTTGGTCTGCACTAGGCCCCGGAGGCGACGGCCGCCTTCAGGTACTTCTTGATGAACGGCGACATCTTCTCCGCGTCCACCTTATAATTGGCGGCCACGTACTTCTTGATCGCCTGCAGCGAGGAACCGCCGCGCTCCTTGAGGCTCTTGATCGCCCCGTTGACCATCTCGGAGGTGGCGGGTGCGTGGGTTTCGAGCGCGGATTCTTCGCCTCTTGGCCGCGGTACCGGCGGCCGCCGCCGCTGCCGCTTTCTTGGAAGTCGCCGCCGGCGCCGCGGCGACGGCCGCGGTAGTCGTCGGTGAGGCGGTGGCCTGCTGTTGCGTGGATACGTCGGCCATGTTCTCGCTCTGCTGTCTGTGATAGTAGTAATAGTAGGTATCGGTATTTATAACGGTCGTGGTGCGAGGGCTGACTGGTTGGTCGTTGCTACTTGCTGCTGCTCGTACTGCGATCTGATCTGCTCTGGCGTTACGGAGCGCGTTCTCGTGCCTCTAGCGATAGATTTATGTCTGTCGACTGAGATAGTGTTCAGCCGTAGTCGACGCGAGCGCACGTACCGAATGCTAAACTACGGTACCGTCAAGCTAGCCTCGCTCAACGGTTCACGGACGCGCTCGTGTTCGCAGTCCGTTCTTTGACGCGTCGGCGTCGGTGGTACGTGGACCGGCCGCCGCCGGGCCGTCGCGTACGGAGCGTCCGATGACGTGGCGTTCCCCTATCGCCCCGATCGGCGAGCCGCCACGTCATCGTTCCCCGCAAATATCGGTCCATTCGGAGACGCCCGATCCGCACCGCCGGTAGGCCGTAATTTGGGGCTCGCCGTCGCCTGACCGCGGACGCCCGACGCCGCCGGACCGGCGGACGTGACGCGTCGATGTTTCCGGATGTCCCGTCGCCGGTCCCGGACGCCGTCCGTCCGGCCCGGTCGTCGTGGGACCCGTCGCGACGGGGTCCTGTTTTGGCGATCGCCTTCCTAACCGATCCGTACTACGCTTCGTACGTTGCCTGTCATCGGCGCTCGTGATCGCGTCATACTTGACGCGTCCTCGTCGCTGACGGTCATGTCGTACGCGCCGTCGCGTCTGACCCGTTTAACGTCTCGTCTCTATGGGGTATTTTGACGACCGATCGAACGAACGAACGGACGGGTGTCGCATCGATGGGCTCGACTTGTTCATCATCTCTACTATATGTATATTCTGATTAGTTGGCGCGTTGTGGGGTGATCGCCGTTCAACTATCATTACACCTCTTCGACCCCGTATATATCGCGTAACGCTAACGTCGCCCGATCGATCATTCGTCATTATCTGATCGTCGACGTCGTCCGTCCGTAGCCGCCCGCCCGTATCTCGCCGCCGCCGTCGTCGGGGTCGATTTTTAACTCGCCGCACCGTCCGTAACCGCGTTCCCGTCTTAACGGCTGCGCCTATATATGCCCACGCCGCGCTACGCGCCCTCTAGTCCATACCTATGTTACGTTAACACACCTTTATGGCTGCCTTACTCCGCGACCCCCACGTCGGGGTTCGGTTTTCGCGCGCGACATAGCCGATCGCTTCGTATATCTGTCGTAATTTGACATTTACTTATTCACATTATCTAAACGGGTATCTTTTCGCACAGTATAGTGCGTCCCCCTTCGTCTTTTTATATCCCCTCGCGCACCCGTAACGTAGGTATCTCGACTATGTGCATTCGGCGACCGCCTTGTCTCGATCGTCGCCTTGTTTCACGTCCGCGCCTGATCGTTAATAAATGCATATCTTTTTTTTTTTTTTTTTTTGTTATTATTATTATTATTATTATTATTATTATATTATTTATCCCTGTTAATTCGGGACTTGTATATAGTGCCAATTCTACAGCATACCATTGTATTTAGTATGCACGAGCCGTCGGCGCGGTCGTCTATCGCCGTTACGGGCGCGACCGACACGAACGCAATCTTTGAATGGTATCTTTTTTTTTTGCCCGTTACGTTCTATCGCCGTTCGAATGGGCGCCTTTATTTCATCAATTATATCGCTTCACTGTTCGTATACGTGTACTACGTACATTTATGTTACTACCGTCGCCGGTATACGCGTACGTGTTATCGTCCTCCGATGTGGCCGTGTTTGCTTTTATTTCCCTTCACGTTTAGACTTAGTTTGTGGTTCTGAAAAGAACCGTTATTATAATTCGACGACGAGGTGGATGACGTCGTCGTGAGCGGACGCGCGGGCGGTCGTCGCCAACTTCCTCCCCTCACGTCAGTCGCTCGCCCCGCCGTTTTATCCTAAGTGGACCTCTACTTGGAACTGGTGTACTTGGTGACGGCTTTTGTGCCCTCGCTGACGGCGTGCTTGGCCAATTCACCGGGCAGCAATAGACGTACGGCCGTTTGGATCTCTCGGCTCGTGATCGTCGACCGTTTGTTGTAATGGGCGAGTCGGGACGCCTC
Organism: Protaetia brevitarsis; assembly: GCA_004143645.1. Classification (NCBI taxonomy): domain Eukaryota; kingdom Metazoa; phylum Arthropoda; class Insecta; order Coleoptera; family Scarabaeidae; genus Protaetia; species Protaetia brevitarsis. The sequence continues at coordinate 48,959 of RXPK01002058.1, forward strand.
GGCGGCGATCCGCTCGAAGATATCGTTGACGAAACTATTCATGATGCTCATCGCCTTACTGGAGATGCCGGTGTCCGGGTGCACCTGTTTCAAGACCTTGTAGATATAGATGGCGTAGCTCTCCTTCCTCCTACGTTTCTTCTTCTTATCCCCCTTAGATATGTTTCTTTTGGGCCTTCCCGGCTTCTTGGCGGCCTTTCCACTAGTCTTGGGCGGCATTTCTGGTTAGTTGTCTTTCGGACTGTTAGACTGACGGTTACCGGAAGTCGACTGCGTACGTCTAGAGCGGCGTATGAAGTCAGAATGAGTAAAAAAAAACTCTGGTCTTCATTATCACTCCGGGGTTAGCCAAAGAGGGCTCTAAACCCCATAGTCCTGATGTCTACGGCTAACATCGCACCGTAGGAAAATTTGTGATCCGGACGTTCGAGCTGATTGTTGCGCCAGACAGTAACGGCGGAGGGAAGACCCCAAGGGATGAAGCGGAACCATGGATGTCGGGAGGGGCGTCATCAATATAATGAAGAAAAAATAACGGTTCCACAGAGTGCAGTGGCTTCTCCGAAGCGTCCTCTTCATTCTTCTTTCTTGAAGAGTTATTAGAATAGCTTAGCTACAATATTAATCATAGCCTGTGTTTTTTTTTTTTTTTTTTTTTTTTTTTTTTTTTTTTTTTTTTTTTTTTTTTTTTTTTCAAACACTCGCTCCTGGCTATGGGTGAAGCACTGTAGCTATTATTGCAGTGATTGCAACGAGAAGACGCAATCAATGATATGTAATACTTTTTTTTTTTTTTTTTTTTTTTTTTTTTTTTTTTTTTTTTTTTTTTTTTTTTTTACCACGTTATAAATAGTGCGGCCATCTGCACAAATTGACGGTTCCAAAGAGAACCGTTTCACAAAAATAAATAGACAAACACAACATAAATAAGACCCCACGTTTGGGGTTTGTCAACAAATTGAGGGGTGGGTGCAATAGGCAACCCACCCGTCAATCTGATGACAGGTGTTTACAATCGAAGTTTTGGATGTTTATTTTACAGATAGTTGTCTTTACACCTGTCATCCTAAGTACATTAATGATTAGATAATGGTTCAATCTGGTTTGTTTTTTTTTTTTTTTTTTTTTTTTTTTTTTTTTTTTCCAGAAGGGTGTGAACAAACATAACAACCATGAAATCCTTAAGGTAGGATTTGTCAAAAAAAGAAAAACTTATTAAGTGGGTATACAATCGTTCACAGAATTTCATATTGTGTATATGTATATGCATGTATATATATGTTTTTTTTTTTTTTTTTTTTTTTTTTTTTTTTTTTTTTTTATTTATCTGTGAACTCGTGAAAATAAAGTTGAATGGTGTATAGGGCCAATATTGAATTATGATAAAATGAGGGAAGGTAAGAATAAAGATAAAAACTAAAAACTGGTGTATAGGGCCAGTGGATAAGTATAAAAGAGAAAGGATAAAAGCAGGCTTGATAAAAAAGGTGTAAAGGGCCTTGAATTAAAATGATAAATACTTAAAAAGACAAAACAAACATATAGAAATAAAAGTAGTTGTAAATAGAAAAGAGGCTACCCGTCGTGCGACGCAGCAGCACTGGGCAAACGCCTGACGCTCACTCTGGGAGGGGGACGGTCCTGCGGATCGACAACACCCTGCAACAGAGGGTTGTCCAACAGGGCCGCCCTCTCCAGTTCCCCGCGCAAGGGAGCAAGGTGGTCCTCGACGGCTCGACCCCAAGATCCCGCCGCAGCTGCTCATTTCTGACGAACCAGGGGCACCAGCATGGTCCTCAGCATCCGGTTCTGGAGTATCTCCAGGGTCTTAAGATGACCCGCGGATGCCGAGGACCAGGCCAGAGCCCCGTAGGTTAGCTGCGGTCTTAAAAATGACTTATAAAGTATCACTTTACTACGGAGGTCGAGCGCGCTGGAGCCCCGAAGCAAGGTTATCAGACTATTCCTTGCAACAATAAACTTACTTTTGATGTAATTAATATGGGGAACGAACGTCAGGCGCTTGTCAAGATACATGCCAAGATACTTAACGTCAAGACGCCAGGGGAGGCATCGGTCGTTGAGGTACAAGTGGTCCGCCGGCGGCCCGGTCTTCCAAGTGAACCGGACGGCCTCGCTTTTCGATTCGTTAACTTGGAGTCGCCAACGCTCCATCCATTCGGTGAGACCGTCGACCGCCCTCTGCAGCCGGCGGACCACAATGTTCTCATTTCTGCAGGCCGCGTACACGGCGGTATCGTCCGCATACACGGCCAGCTCCACCCCCGGCTCCCTGGGAATGTCCGAAGTGTACAGATTGAAGAGTGTGGGGCCCAACAGGGAGCCCTGCGGTACCCCCGCATCCTGGAGTCGCGCCTGGGATAGGCTGTCGCCCTCCCTCACAACGAAGCTGCGCCCAGACAGGTAACTGTGAACTAACTTGGTTAAGGACATACACATGTTAAATTTAACAACTTAAAAAACAAGGCCGTGGTGCCAGACCGTGTCAAATGCCCTGGTAATGTCAAGGAACACCGCCCCAACAGTCTCTTTTCTCCCGAGTGCGTCCCGGATGGCCTCCGTCAACCTCAGGAGCTGGAAATCCGCACTGTACCCAGCACGGAAACCAAACTGCTCCCGAGGCAACAGGGCCAGACGTTCTATCTCCTCATTGAGGAGCTTCAAGATAAAAAACTCCGCGATCTTGGACACACCCGAGAGGAGACTGATGGGCCGGTAGTTCTGCGGGAAGGTGGAGTCCCTTCCCGGCTTGGGGATATTTCTGACGACGGCACGCTTCCACGCGACAGGGAAATATTCGGTTTTGAGGATGCCATTGATAATTGAAGTGAGACCTTTAATCGCTGAAGGGGGAAAGCACCGTATCATCTCGTTGGTGATGGCATCGAGACCTGGTGCCTTCCCTTTCTTCAGCGACTGGATAGCCTGGGCGACCTCAGCCTCGCCGACGGGACCAAGGCCCTTTGTCGGCGAGGCGAGTAAGCGGGCAATCGCCCTGCTCACCTCGCCCTCCAGCTCGTCGTCTTCCTCATCGCCGACCGCCATATCCTGGGCGCTCCTAAACACGTCCTCTAGATGGCTCCCATGGGCTTCCGCCCTCTCGTAGTCGGTATAGGCCATGCCATCTCGTCCGTGCAGTGGTCTAGGTGGAGGTGCCTCCGCACGGTTGAGGGCCTTAACGACCCTCCAAAGGGAACCATCTTCGGTCGTAAGGGACGTCAGCTTGTCGGCGAGAGTTTGTGTTTCATGTTCCTCGAGTGCTATACGAACCGACCTGATCAGACCATTCGCTAGGGCCCGATCGCGAGGGCAGCCGGTATGCCTGGCCCTATTCACGGCTTTGCGCTTGGTCCGAATCAGGTCTCTTAGGTCCTGAGGGATGCGTCCGCGCTGTCCCTTTCCCACAGGAACCCTAAAGGTAGCCCCTTCACGACATTCCCCAACAACCACGGTCAGATGGTCGACCGCTGAGTCTATGTCGGCGGGGCTGAGCAGTTCCCTCTCCGGAGGTAGGTAGCGAGCATCTAGGAGGCCAGTGAAAAGCCCCCAGTTAGTACGCCTCAGAGGAGGCTGGCCCGCAGCGGTAAAAGCGGTGAGTAAAAAATTCCTATGACCCTGACGTTTTATATTACACTGTGCTTCGTACCGTCAGGCCACGCCTTCGGCCAATGACGCGCCTGGCGTTCCCTAACGCTATAACGATAGGCGGCGTGGTGGCCTTTATAACTGATGGTAGGAGCGCCGATCCCGGCATTATCGTCGTATCTCCGGTCGGTGAAGCGACCACACTACTACTACAGCTGCTATCTCGCAACACACTAGTACTTATATATCGTCATGTCTGGACGTGGTAAAGGTGGCAAGGTTAAGGCAAGGCGAAGTCGCGGTCGAGCAGGGCCGGTCTCCAGTTTCCGTCGGTCGTATCCATCGGCTGTTGCGTAAAGGCAATTACGCGGAACGCGTCGGTGCCGGAGCGCCGGTCTATCTGGCCGCCGTCATGGAGTATCTCGCCGCCGAAGTGCTCGAATTGGCCGGTAACGCGGCCAGGGATAATAAGAAGACCCGCATCATACCTAGACATCTTCAACTCGCCATCCGCAATGACGAGGAAATGAACAAACTACTTTCCGGCGTGACGATCGCCCAGGAGGCGTACTGCCCAACATTCAGGCGGTCCTCCTACCGAAGAAGACGGAAAAGAAGCCTTAAGCGCGCGCGCGGGGGAGGGGGTTCGGATATCCGACGACGATGGCGACATCGTTGTCATCGTCGAGGATTCCCGGCCGCCGATAAGCACGTGCGCACATACACACACGGCCCTTCTCAGGGCCACAAACATGATCCGCTCGCATATGAGAATTGTTTAACTAGCTCTGGGTCTGCGATCACACACCTGTACGTCGTTACATAATTGCTCTCGAAAATTTACGGTGGGGCGCCCTTGTCTTATCCACCCTTTTTGCATTTCTTTTCTCTTTGTTGAATATACAACTGATACTTTGTATCGCACCCTGTTATGACGGCCATCTGAACGTCTGCGACCGCACACACGGCGAGACGATGTTTGACATGTCCCGTGCCGTCGCGGCGGTCGTCATGTATATATGCATTATACGTACATATAAATAGGTATTTGGAGGTTTTTTTTTTATTTTTCTCTTATCTGTCCCTTGAAAGGCCGTCGTTAGCGTATTAACTATTGGCAACGACCACACCACACTGAAAAGACCAGTTCTCGTCCGATCACTGAAGTCAAACAGTGTCGGGCGCGGTTAGTACTTGGATGGGTGACCGCTTGGGAACACCGCTGTTGTTGCCCTCAAACTTTTTTTGTATTACCAATCTTTTACCATCATTTTAAATATCCACACCTCTCGTCATTTCTCCATCATCCCTCTGTTATCATTTCTATATTATATCTGTTTTCTTATTCTTCTCTTCTTATTATTATTATTAGGATTATTATTACGATTATTATTACGATTATTATTATTATTATTTATTGTTTTATTTTTATTATTGTTATTATTATGTTATTATTTATGATATTATAGTAATTGTTGTTGTTGTATATCAATCGTATTTGTATATGAACACTGATCCGGTTTGCTTTCAGATAAATGCGAGGACGTTTGGCCCGTGACCGTTCGGATCGACGAGTCCCTGTCGTCGAAGCCATTGAATAACGTGGCGGCGCGATATCTTTCGGCAACGCCACACGTCCTGGCGACCACCGCGTGGGTACGTAGCCCCTCTTATCCCTTCTAATTGAATATAATTGTGGTTCTGAAAAGAACCGGTCGTAAGTTTGTTTTTTTTTTTTTTTTGTTTTAATCAAACAAAAATCTCTCTCTCATTGGCGACTGCGATGCTCTCGTATGCGTGATTCTTAACCGCCGAAGCCGTACAAGGTACGACCCTGACGTTTCAAGGCGTACACAACGTCCATCGCGGTGACGGTCTCCTCTTGGCGTGTTCCGTGTACGTAACCGCGTCACGGATGACGTTCTCCAGGATACTTTCAATACGCCCCTGGTCTCTTCGTAGATGAGCCCCATATACGTTTCACTCCGCCACGTCTGGCGAGACGTCTGATGGCCGGCTTGGTGATGCCCTGGATTTATCGCGCAGTACTTGCGATGACGTTTGGCACCTCCTTTTCCCAGACTTTTCCGCCTTTACCTCTGCCGGTCATTTTGAGGGTGGGTCGTCGTATCTATGCAGCTATACAACGATCGATAGAAGCGTGGACTGACGTCTTCTGTTGTTACTGACCGAGTGGGACCGCCGGCGCGTTTATATAGACCGCGCGTGGGCCACGCCCGCCGGAACGACATTCGACCAATCGCCGTGCCCGGCGAGTGCTTAAAACGAGCCCTGGCGCGCTATCCAACGTACAATACTACACGTGCGCCAGCCGTAGCAGTATCGTAGCAGCAGCATCAGCGTACCACGAGTATATCTTTTAATAGTATCGCACCGCACGCGACATCCGCAACAAGTGACACTTATCATCATCAACGATGGCGAGAACGAAACAGACAGCCAGAAAGTCGACCGGTGGCAAGGCGCCACGGAAACAATTGGCGACCAAAGGCCGCCCGCAAGAGCGCACCCGCCACGGGTGGCGTTAAGAAACCGCATCGTTACCCCCGGCACGGTCGCACTCAGGGAGATCCGTCGATACCAAAGAGTAGCGGAATTATTGATCAGTGATTTGCCTTTCCAACGGCTGGTGAGGGAGATAGCGCAAGATTTCAAGACCGACCTACGCTTTCAAAGTTCCGCCGTGATGGCCCTCCAGGAGGCCAGCGAGGCGTACCTAGTGGGATTGGTTCGAAGATACGAACCTGTGCGCCATTCACGCGAAACGGTCACCATAATGCGAAGGATATCAGTTGGCGCGACGTATTCGCGGTGAGAGGGCCTAGATAGATAGCGACGCCCTGCCAACCAGTTCGGCTGGCCAGGCGGCCGTTTCTAGAACGCGGACGGCGGGATTATAACCCGTCGTTTAGCGTACTGACACTTAGACCGGTTCTTTTCAGAACCACACATTTGTTCATTACAATGATTAAGGACAGTTGGACGAGGTGTTAGTTGTCGTCTTGACGACAGATGTACGTATGTATGCGTGTATATATGTATCTATTGTATGTGTTGTGTGTGTGTGTGTGTGTGTAAACGATTATTATTATATCCGGGACGTACACCGAAGATGATGGTCGCATCCGCGCCTCGATTAATTAACAAATGTTAAATGAGAGCGGGCAACGCGATCCAGCTTAGTATTTACTATCGCCCTTGACGGATGGCGTGTAATGATGCGTCCAGGATATTTACGTTAAAGAATTTATTCATTTTACTATTTTACGTCGTTCTATACCTAACCGACCGGGTTTAGGCCGAAACGGCGTAAGTATACTATTATACAAGAACGATGCTGCCGCGATGGTGACGGTCGTACAGGAGGTATTTGTTACGCGAATACTACTGCCATTATGTTAATGTACGTATTACGCGATTAGTAAACAGTTTCTCATTTCGCTTTCGTGCGGAATCTTTTTTGGCCCTGAAAAGGGCCATTTCGAGTTGCCCGTGTCCGGCGATGACCGACGGTGATGGCGGTGTTGGGGGTGGGTGGTGGTGGTTGAGGTGGGTGGTTCGGGCCTCGATCCGTCCGCCGCAAGGTCAGTGCCGTTATCGGAACGGCGGCCGCTGCAGTTGCCGCCGCGCGATCGTCGCCCGTGGACGACGGAAACGGCGGGGTTCACTTTTTCTGGGCGACGCGACTTTCCTTGACGAGGCGGTCCGGCAGCGGCTGCAGATCCTTGCCCGAGGAGGAGGCCTTCTTGGCGGTCTTCGGTTTGGGCGCCTTCGGCTTCTTGGTCGGTCCCTTGGTGGCCTTCTTCACCTTGGACGGGGACCTTGGCCTGCTTGGCGGACGCCTTTCGCTGCGCGGCGGCCGCCGCCTTCTTCTCGGCGGCGGTCTTCTTGGCCTTGGCGTAGCGGCGGTCCTCTTGTCCGCGGCGGTGGCGACCTTCTCCGCCGGCCCCTGCGGCCTTCTTGACGCTTGGCGGCGCCCCTCTTGCCTCCGACGGCGGCGGCGGGCCCGCCGCCCTTGCCCTTGGCGGCGCTCGCTGCGGCGGCCTTCTTCTTCGACGTTTTCGAGGCGGCGGTGGGCGCGCTCGCGCCGCCGGCCCGCTCTCCTTGGCGTCGTGTCCGGGCGACTCGGTCTTCTTGGCGGCGGCCAGCTTGAACGATCGGACGCGCTCTTTACCCTTGGTCTGCAACTAGGGCCCGGAGGGCGACGGCCGCCCTTCAGGTACTTCTTGATGATCGGCGACATCTTCTCCGCGTCCACCTTAATAATTGGCGGCCACGTACTTCTTGATCGCCTGCAGCGAGGAACCCGCCCGCGCTCCTTGAGGCCTTGATCGCCCCGTTGACACATCTCGGAGGTGGGCGGGTGCTGTGGGTTTCGAGCGCGGATTCTTCGCCTTCTTGGCCGCGGTACCGGCGGCCGCCGCCGCTGCCGCTTTTCTTGGAAGTCGCCGTCCGGCGCCGCGGCGACGGCCGCGGTAGTCGTCGGTGAGGCGGTGGCCTGCTGTTGCGTGGATACGTCGGCCATGTTCTTCGCTCTGCTGTCCTGTGATAGTAGTAATAGTAGGTATCGGTATTTATAACGGTCGTGGTGCGAGAGGCTACTGGTTGGTCGTTGCTACTTGCTTGCTGCTCGTACTGCGATCTGATCTGCTCTGCTGGCGTTACGGGAGCGCGTTCTCGTGCCTCTAGCGATAGATTTATGTCTGTCGACTGAGATAAGTGTTCAGCCGTAGTCGACGCGGGCGCACGTACCGAATGCTTAAGTACGGTAACCGTCAAGCTAGCCCTCGCTCAAACGGTTACGGCGCGCTCGTGTTCGCAGTCGTTCTTTGACGCGTCGGCGTCGGTGGTACGTGGACCGGCCGCCGCCGGGCCGGTCGCGTCACGGAGCGTCCGATGACGTGGCGTTCCCCTATCGCCCCGATCGCGAGCCGCCACGTCATCGTTCCCCGCAAATATCGGTCCATCTGCGAGACGCCCGCATCCGCACCGCCGGTAGGCCGTAATTTGGCGCTCGCCGTCGCCTGACCGCGGGACGGCCGCGACGCCGCCGGTCGGCGGACGTTACCGTCGATGTTTCCGTATGTCCGTCGCCGGTCCCGGACGCCGTCGGTCCGGCCCGGTCGTCGTTGGGACCCGTCTGCGACGGGGTCCTGTTTTGCGATTCGCCTTCCTAAACCGATTCCAGTATACGTTCGTAGCGTTTGCCTGGTCATCGGCGCTCGTGATCGGGTCATACTTGACGCGTCCTCGTCGCTGACGGTCATGTCGTACGCGCCGTCGCGTCTGACCCGTTAACGTCTCGTCTCTATGGGGTATTTGACGACCGATCGAACGAACGAACGGACGGGGGTTGTCGCATCGATGGGGCTCGACTTTGTTCATCATCTTACTATATGTATATTCTGATTAGTTGACGCGTTGTGGGGTGATCGCCGTTCAACTATCATTACACTCTTCGACCCGTATATATCGCGTAATCGCTAACGTCGCCCGATCGATCATTCGTATTATTCTGATCGTCGACGTCGTCCGTCCGTAGCGTCCCGCCCGTATCCGCGCCGCCGTCGTCGGGTCGTTTTTTAATCGGCCGCCTGGTCCGTAACCGCGTTCGCGTGTTTAACGCGCTGCGCCTATATATGCCCACGCCGCGCTACGCGCCCTCTAGTTCCATACCTATGTTACGTTAACACACCTTTTTGGCTGCCTTACTCCCGCGACCCCACGTCGGGGTTCGGTTTTCGCGCGCGACATAGCCGCATCGCTTCGTATTTCTGTCTATTATTTACTTATTTTCATTATTATCTAACGGGTATCTTTTCGCACCGTATAGTGCGCTCCCCTTTCGTCTTTTTTATATCCCTCCGGCTCCACCTGTAAGGTAGGTATCTCAGTATTGCATGTGTTCGGCGACCGCCTTGTCTCGATCGGTAGCGCTGTTTCACGTCCGCGCCTGATCGTTTATTAAATGCATATCTTTTTTTTTTTTTTTGTTTATTATTATTATTATTTTATTATTATTTTTATTTATTATTTATCCGTGTTAATTGGGACTTTGTATATAGTGGGCCAATTCTTACAGCATACCATTTTTTATTTTAGTTATGCACGAGCCGTCGCGGGTCGTCTTTCGTCGTTAGGGCGACCGACACGAACGCCACTTTTTGAATGGTATCTTTTTTTTTTTGGCCGTTCGTTCGTGTGCCGTTCGAATGGGCGCCTATTTCGATCAATTATATCGCTTCATTGTTCGTATACGTGTAACTACGTACTTTTTATGTTACTAGCGGTCGCCGTGTTATCGCGTACGTGTTATCGTGCGTCGTGGCCTGTGTTTGCTTTTGTTTTTTCTTTCAGTTACGACTTAGTTTGTGGTTCTGAAAAGAACCTTTATTATAATTCGACGACGAGGTGGATGAGTCGTCGTGGAGCGGACGCGCGGGCGGTCGTCGCCAACTCCTCCCCTCACGTCAGTCGCTCGCCCCGCCGTTTTATCTAAGTGGACTTACTTGGGAACTGGTTACTTGGTGACTGGCTTTTGTGCCTCGCTGACGGCTGCTTGGCCAATTCACGGGCGATAGACGTACGGCCGTTTGGTTCTCGGTTCGTGATCGTCGGCCGTTTTGTTGTAAGGGGGAGTCGGGACGCCTCGGCGGCGATCCGCTCGAAGATATCGTTGACGAAACTATTCATGGATGCTCATCGCCTTACTGGAGATGCCGGTGTCCGGGTGCACCTGTTCAAGACCTTGTAGATATAGATGGCGTAGCTCTGCTTCCTCCTACTTTCTTTTCTTATTCCCCCTTAGATATGTTCTTTTGGGCCTTCCGTGCCTCTTGGCGGCGCTTTCCACTAGTCTTGGGCGGCATTTCTGGTTAGTTGTCTTTCGGACTGTTAGACTGACGGTTACCGAAGTCGACTGCGTACGTCTAGAGCGGCGTATGAAGTAGAATGAGTAAAAAATTCCTATGACCCTGACGTTTTATATTACACTGTGCTCGTACCGTCAGGCCACGCCTCCGGCCAATTTACGCGCCTGGCCGTTCCCTAACGCTATACGATAGGCGGCGCTGGTGGCCTTATAACTGGTGGTAGGGAGCGCCGATCCGGCATTATCGTCGTATCTCCGGTCGTGAAGCGACCACACTACTACTACGCTGCTTGTCTCGCAACACACTAGTACTTATATATCTCATGTCTGGACGTGGTAAAGTGGCAAGGTAAGGCAAGGCAAGTCGCGTTCGAGCAGGGCCGTCTCCAGTTTCCCGTCGGTCGTATCCATCGGCTGTTGCTAAAGGCAATACGCGGAAGGCTCGTGTGCGGGAGCGCGGTCTATCTGGCCGCCGTCATAGTAGTCTCGCCGCGAAGTGCTCAATTGCCGTTTAACCGGCCAGGATAATTAGAAGACCCGCATCAACTAGACTCTCAACTCGCATCCGCAAGACGAGAACTGAACAAATACTCTCCGCGTGACATCCCCAGGAGGACTGCCAACATTCAGCGGTCCTCTACGAAGAAACGGAAAGAAGCCTTAAGGCGCCGGGAGGTCGATATCCGACGCCGATGACATCTTTCATCGTCAGGATTACGGCCGCGATAACACTGCGCACAACACACACGCCCTTTCAGGCCAAAACATGATCCCTCTCGCATATAGAATTGTAACAGCTCTGGGTCTCGATCACACACCTGTACGTCTTACATAATGCTTCTCGAAAATTACGTGGCCTTGTCTTACCACCCTTTTTGCATTTCTTTTCTTTGTTGAATATACAACTAACTTTGATCGCACCCTGTTATACCCATCTGAACGTCCGCCGCACACACGCAGACAGTTTACATGTCCCCTCCTCGCGGCGTTTCTTATTATATGCATATACGACATATAATAGTATTTGATTTTTTTTATTTCTTCTTTGTCCCTTGAAAGGCCTCTTACGTATTAACTATGCAACACCACACCACACTAAAAGCCAGTTTCTTCCGATACTAAGTGAAAGTGTCGGCCGTTTAACTGTTGACCCTTGGAACACCGGTGTTTGCCCTCAAACTTTTTTTGTATACCAATCTTTACCATCATTTTATATCCACACTCTCTATTCTCCATCCTGCCTCTTATCATTTCATATTATACTGTTTCTTATTCTTCTCTTCTATATTATTATTAGATTATATACGATTATTATACATATTATTCTATTATTTATGTTATTTTTTATATTGATTATATGTTATTATATATTATGTGGTATTATAATGTTTTTTATATATCATTATTGTATATAAACACTGATCCGTCTTTCAATAATGCCGAGACGTTTACCCGTGCCCGTTCGGATCGACAGTCCCTTCTCAAAGCCATACATAACGTGGCGCGCAATATCTCCGAACGCCACACGTTCGTCCTGCACCACCGCGCATACGTAAGCCCCTCTATCCTTCTAATTAATATAATTTTTCTGAAAAAAAACGGTCTAAGTTTTTTTTTTTTTTTTTTAATCAAACAAAAATCTCTCCTCATGGCCGACTGCAGCTCCTATGCGTATTCTTAAACCGCCGAACCGTACAGGACGACCCTGACGTTTCAACACACAACGTCCATCGCTGCGGTCTTTCCTCTGGCGTTTCCTTAACGAACCGCTCACGGATGACGTTCTCCAAATACTTTCAATACCCCCTGTCTCTTCGTAGATAGCCCCATATACGTTTCCACTCCTCCACGTCTGGCAGACGTCTATGCCCTTTAATGCCCGGATATTATCGCGCAGTACTTCGATGCGTGTCACCTCCTTTTCCCAGACCTTTCCTCCTTTACCTCTGCCGTCATTTTAGTGGTCTCGTATCTATAGCAGCTATACAACTATCATGAGACGCACTGACGTCTTCTTTGTTAACTACCAGGGACCCCCGGCGCGTTTATATAACCCCGTGGCCACCCCGCCGAACGACATTCGGACCAATCGCCTGGCCCGCATGCTTAAAACGAGCCCTCGCCTAGCCAACACTAACTACACTCCCACCTCAATCGTAGCAGCACAGCATCCAGCTACCACGATAATGTTAATAGGATCGCACCCACCACATCCGCAACAAGTGACACTTATCATCATCAACGATGCGAGAACGAAAAACAGACAGCAAAAGCCGACGTGTCAAGGCTCCACGAAAACAACTCACCAAGCCCCCCGCAGAGCTCCCGCCACGTGTGCGATTAAGAAAAACGCATCGTTACCGCCCCGCACGTCCCACTCAGGGAAATCCCGATACCAAAAATACGAATATTGACAGAAATTGCCTTCAACGCTGGTGAGAGATAGCGCAAATTTCAAACGAACCTACCTTCAAATCCCTGATGGCCTCCAGGAGCCACGAGGCGTACCTAGTGGATTGTTCAAGATACGAACCTGTCGCCATTCACGGGCGAAACGCTCACCATTAATGCCGCATAAGAATCCAGGCCACTTTCGCGGTGAGAGGCCCTAAGATAGCACGGCCCGCAAACCATCGCGCCAGGCGGCCGTTTCAGAACCTGACCGATATAACCCGCGTTTAGCGTAACTGACACTTAGACCGTCTTTTCAAACCACACATTCGTTTCATTACAATGATAAGACATTGCGACGTTTAGTTTCTTTGACGACAATTACGTAGATGCGTGTATATATGTATCTATGATGTGGGTGTGTGTTGTGTTGAAACTAATTATTAAGATATCCGACCTTAACCGAAGATGATTCGCATCCGCCTCATTAAATTAACACAATTGTAAATGAGAGCGGCAACCATCCGCTAGTATACTATCGCCCTACGTATGCGTTAATGATGGCGCCACATATACGTAAAGAATTATTCATTTATTGACTATTATTACGCGTTCTTACCTAACCGACCGTTAGGCCGAAACGCGTAATATATCTATATAACAGACAGCTGCGATGTGACTTCTACAGGAGTATTTTTACGCAAACTACTCATTATTTAATTACTATTACCATTATAAACATTTCTCATTTCGCTTTCGTCGAATCATTGTCCCTAAAAGCCATTTCGAGTCCTCCGGCGGATGACACGTTGAGCGTTTGGGGTTTGGGTTTGAGTGGTGGTTCGCCTCCATCCGTCCGCCAAGTCAGCGTATCAACGGCGCCGCTGCAGTTGCCGCCGCGCTATCGTCGCCGACGACGGAAACGCGGGTCACTTCTTGGGCACGCGAACTTTCCTGCACAGCCGTCCCGCAACGCTGCAGATCCCTTGCCCGAGAGGACTTCTTGCCGGTCTTCGCGTGCGCCTTCGCTCTGTCGCCGTCCCTTGCTCTTCCACCCTTGACGACTTGGCCTGCTTGCGACGCCTTCCTGCCCGCGCCGCCGCCTTCTTCTCGGCGCTCTTCTTCCCTTTGCGACGGCTTCCTCTTGTCCGCGCCGGTGACCCTCCGCCCCCCCTCGTCCTTCTTGACGCCTTTGGCGCCCCTCTTCCCCGACCCGCCCGCCGCCGCCCCCTGCCCTGCCGCCTCGCTGCGGCCCTTCTCTCGACTTTTCGAGCGGCGTGGCTCGGCTCCGCCGCCGCCGCTCCCATTGCTCTCTCCGCCGACTCGCGTCTCTGGCGCGCCACTTAACATCCGACCGCGCCCTTACCCTTGTCTGCCACTAGCCCCGAGCACGCCCCTCAGTATTCTGAGAACGGCGACATCTTCTCGCGTTCCACTTAAATTGCGCCACGTACTTCTTGACGCCTGCAGCCGCAGACCGCCGCCTCCTAGCTCTTGAATCGCCCGTTACCATCCGATCGTGCTGGTCGAGCCGATCTCCCCTTCTTGGCCGCCGGTAACCGGCGGCGCCGCCGCTGCCCTCTTCTGGAAGCCCCGCCGGGCGCCGCGGCGACGCCGCGTTAATTCGTCGTAGGCGTTGGCCTGCCGTTGCGTATCCACTCCCAGTTCTTCCTCTCTGTCTTGATAGTCTCATAATACTATATCTATTTAAACGTCGTGTCGAGCTGACTGTGTCGTTGCAACTTGTGCTGCTCTACTGCATCTGATCTGCTCTGCTGCTTACGGGACGCCTTCTCGTGCCCTAGCGATAGATTATGTCTGTCACTGAGATAGTGTCAGCAGTAGTCGACGCGAGCGCACTACCGAATGCAAAACTACGTTACCTCAAGCACGCCTCGCCTCAACGGTTCACGACCCTCTTCGCATCCGTTCTTTGACGCGTCCCGGCCTTGACGTGACCGCCGCGCCGGCCTTCCTACGAGGCGCGTCCGATGACTGGCTTCCCCTATCTCCCCGAGCGGCGACCGCCAGTCATTCCCCCGCAAATATCGTCCATTCGGAGACCACCGATCCGCACCCCGTAGCCGAATTGGGGCTCGCCGTCGCCGACCGCGACCCCGAACCCGCCCGACCGGCCGACGTGACCGTCGATGTTCCGATGTCCGTCCCCGTCCACGGACGCCGTCCGTCCGGCCCCGGCGTCGTGGACCCGTCCGACCGGTCCTGGTTTGGCATCGCCTACCAACCGATCCCCTACTACGCTCTACGCTGCTTCATCCCGCCTATCGCTCATACTTGACGCTCCCCGCTGAAACGTCATGCTACGCCCGTCGCGCTGACCCGCTTTAAACTCTCTCTCTATGGGTATTGTACGACCATCGAACGAACGAAACGACGGGTGCGCATCTATGGCTCACTTTTCATCATCTCTACTATATGTATATTCGATAGTTGCGCCGTTGCGCGGATCGCCGTTCAACATATCCAATTACACCTCTTCCGACCCCTAATACCGTAACCTACGTCCACCGATCGATCACTTCTCAATATCTGAATGTCGACGATCTCCGTCCGCCTAAGCCGCCCCCCCAAATAACCGTATCCTCCACACGCCCGCCGTCTCGGGGTCGCATTTCAAACTCCCGCACCTCCGTAACCCGTTCCCTCCTTAAACCGTTCTCGCGCCTATCATTCCCCACCCCCCCTACGCGCCCTCTAGTCCATACCTAATGTTACTTAACACACCTTAGGCGCCTACTCCGCGACCCCCACTCGTGTATGTCGTTTCTCCGCGGCGACATAGCCGATCCTCATCTGAATCTTCGTAATTTCCATTACCTTATTCACAATTATCTAAACTGGTATCTTTCGCATCAGTAAGCTCCCCCGCGTCTTATATCCCTCGCGGCACCCGTAACGTAGCTATCCCACTATGCGCATTCGCACCCGCCCTATGTCTCGCATCGTCGCCGTGTTTCCGTTCCGCGCCTATCGTTAACAAAATGCATATCTTTTGTTTTTTATTTGTTCTTATTATTATATATATTTATTATGATATAATATTCAACATTATCCTGTTAATTCAAGACTGTATATAGTGCCATATTCCTACCAGCATACCATTAACTCTTAGTAATCACGACCGTCGCCGTCGTCTACGCCTTACGCGCGACCGACACCACCGCAATCTTTTAATGTATCTTGGTTTTTTTTTGCCCGTTACTTCTATCGCCTTCGAATGCCCTTATTTCATCATATTTATATCGCTTCACTTCGTAACTGTACTACGTACATTATGTTGCTACCGTCCCGTATACGCTACGGTTATCGTCCTCGATGTGCCTTTTTTTATTCCCTTTCACGTTTAACAGTTGTTTTCTGAACAGAACCCTTATTATATTTCGGACTGCGAGTGCGATGCGCGTTCGTGACGACGCGCGTCGTCGTCGCCAACTCCTCCCCTCACGTCAGCGCTCCCCGCGTACCTTGTACCTCTTGTAACTGGTGTCTTTGACCTTTGGCCCTCGTACTGCGCTTCCAATTTACCGGGCAAGCAATAACGTACCCGTTTCTGACTCTCGCTCGATCGTCACCGTTGGTAATGGGCAGCGACGCCTCGCCATCCGCTCGAAGATACTTACGAAACTATTCATGATGCTCATCGCCTTACTTAGATCCGGTCGTGTTGTACCGTTCAAGACTTGTGATATAGATCGTAGCTCTCCTTCCTCTACGTTTTTCTTCTCCCCTTAAATTCTTTGCCTTCCCGCTTCTTGCGCCTTTCACTAGTCTGGCGCTTCTGGTTAGTGTCTTTCGATGTTAGACTGCGTTCGTAGCCTCGACTGCGTAGTTAAGCGGCGTATGAAGTCAGAATAGTAAAAATTCTATACCCTGACGTTTATATACACTTGCTTCGTCCGTCAGCCACCCTCCCAATGACGCGCCTGCCTCCCAACCTATACGATAGCGGCGCTGGGCCTTATAACTTATGTAGAGCGCTCGCCGCATTATCTCGATCCGTCTAACACACCATTACTACTACAGCTGCTATCTCGCAACACACTGATATGTATCTCCAGCTGACTGTAAATGTCATTAAGGCAAGCGAAGTCGGTTCGAGTAGGCCGGTCCCAGTTCCCGCGTCTTATCCATCGGCTGTGCGTAAAGCAATACGCGAACGCGTCGTGCCGGAGCGCCGGTCTATCTGCCGGCCGTCATTGAGATCTCGCGCCGAAGTGCTCAATTGGCCTGAACCGCCAGGATAATAAGATAAGCGCCCTCAACCTAACATCTTCAACTCCCTCCGCAATACAGAACTGAACAAACTATCTCCGCTGACGATCCCCAGAGCGTACTGCGACACATTCACGTCCTCCACGAAAAACGAAAGAACCTTAAGGCGCCGCGGGAGGGTTCGGAATCCGACGACGATCGACATCGTTGTCATTCGTCGAGATTACCGCCCGATAAGACTGGCGCATACACACACGCCCTTTCAGGGCTCACTATACAATTATCCGCTCGCATATGAGAATTGTGTTACTGAGCTCTGTTCTGCACACACACCCTGTACTCGTCTACATAATGCCTCCGAAAATTACGGGGCCCCTTTCTATCCACCCTTTTGCATTTCTTTCTCTTTTGAATTACAACTGATACTTGTATCGCACCCTGTTAGACGCCATCTAACGTCGCTACCTCACACACGGCGAGCTATGTTACATGTCCCCGCCGGTCCGCGTCGCATGTTATAATCATTATACTAATATAAATAATTGGAGGTTTTTTTTTTATTCTTCTCTATCTGTCCCTTAAGCCTCGTTAGCGTATTAACTATTGCAACGACCACACCACACTGAAAAGACAGTCTCGTCGATCATAATCAAACAGTTTCGGGGCCGTAGACTGATGGTGACGCTTGGGAACACCGCGTGTTGTTGCCCTCAAACTTTTTTTTGTATACCAATCTTTTACCTATTTTCATAATCCACACTCTCGCATTCCCATATCCCTCTGTTATGATTTCTATAGTTATATGTTTCTTATTCTTCTTCTTGTATTTATATAATTATTATTAGATTATTATTGTGTTTTATATTATATTTATTTATTATTATATTTAACTATGTATTATTTAGTATTGTTGTTGTGTTGTGTTTATCATCTCGTATTTTAATGAACACTGCATCGTTTCTTTAGATAATGCCGAGACGTTGCCCGTGACCTTCGATCGCGAGTCCCTTCGTCGAAGCCATGAATAACGTGGCGCGCATATCTTCGCACGCCACACGTCCTGCGACCACCGCGTCGTGACGTAGCCCCTCTTATCCTTCTATGAATATAATTTGTGGTTCTGGAAAAACCGTCGTAAGTTTGTTTTTTTTTTTTTGTTTAATCAAACAAAAATTTCTCTTCTCTTTGCGCTGTTGATCTCTCTTTGCTGATCTAACGCCGAACCTACAGGGTACGACCTTACGTTTCAAGGCTTACACAACGTCCATCGCGGTGACGGTCTTCCTCTTTGCTTTTCCTTGTACGTAACCGCTCACGATGACTTCTCCAGGAATACTTCAATTCGCCCCTTCTCTTCGTTATATGAGCCCATATACGTTCACTCTCCACGCTTGCGAGACGCTATGGCCGCTTCTGTGACCCCTGATAATAGCTCGCGCAAAACGTTTGCATGACGTTGGCCACCTCCTTTTCCAGACCTTTTCCGCCTTTACCTCTGCCGGTCATTGAGGGTGGGTCGTCGGTATTAGCAGCTATACAACGAATCGATTAGAACGCGTGCTGACGTTTCTGTTGGTTACTACCGAGTGGCGACACGCCGGCGCGTTTATATAGACCCCGTGCACCCGCACGAACGACATCACCAATCGCCCGTCCGGCATGCTAAACGACCCGGCGGCCTACCAACTACCATACTACACGCTCCCAGCAAACCGTACATATCTAGCAGCCCAGCTCAGCCTTACCACGAGATATCTTTAATAGATCGCACCCACGCACACCAACAAGCTGACCACGATCATCAGCAACGATGGCTGAACGAACAACACCAGAAAAGTCGAACGTGCCAAGGCCCCACGAACAATTGCGACCAAGGCCCCCGAAAAGCGCCACCCGCCACGGGTGCTAAAAACCGCATCGTTACGCCCCGCCGTCCACTCAGGAGATCCGTCCGATACCAAAAGAGTACGAATTATATCAGGAAATGCCTTTCAACGCTGGGAGAATAGCCAAATGTCAAGAACGACCTACGCTTCAAAGCCGCCGTGATGCCTCCAGAGCCACGTACACCGATTTTCTAAGATACGAACCTGTGCCCATTCACGCGAACCGTCCACCATAATGCCGATAAGAATCCATGGCTCACCGATTCGCGGTAGAGCCTAATTAGATACGACGCCCGCCAACCAGTCGCCGCCAGCGGCCGTCTAGAAACGCGACGGCGATTAAACCCGTCGTTTTAGCGACTGACACTTAGACCTTCTTTCAGAACCACACATTGGTCATTACAAGATTAAGGACATGGGACGAGTTTATGTCTCTTGGACACAATGTACTATTAGGCTGATAATAGTATCTAGTATGTTGTTGTGTGGCGTGTGTGGTAAACGATATTAATTACTATCCACGTCACCGAAGATAGTCGCATCTCCCTCGATTAATTAAATCTTAAATGAAGCGGCAACGCAAACCGACCGCTAGCTATTTACTATCCCCTTACGGAGCTTAATGATGCTTCCACATATTACTTAAAAAACTTTATTCATTTATACTATTAGTACGTCGTTCTATACCTAACCGACCGTAGCAAACGCCGTAAGTATACTATTATACAAGACCACTCCCAATTTACGTCGTACAGAGTATTTTACCGCAACTACCCATTATGAATTACGTATTACCGATTATAAACATTTCTCATCGCTTTGCGGAATCTTTTTGTGGCCCTGAAAAGGGCATTTCGAGTTGCCGTGCCGGCGATGACGGACGGTGATGGCGGTGTGGGGGGTGGTGGTGGTGGTTGAGGTGGGGTTTCGTGGCCTCGATCCGTCCGCCGCAGGTCAGTGGCCGTTATCGGAACGGCGGCACTGCTGCAGTTGCCGCCGCGCGATCGTCGCCCGTGGACGACGGAAACGGCGGGGTTCACTTTTTCTTGGGCGACCGACTTTCCTTGACGAGGCGTCCCGCAGCGCTGCAATCCCTGCCAGAGAGCCTTCTTGCGGTCTCTTCGTTGCGCTCGCTTCTTGTCCGTCCCTTGTCCTTCTTCACCTTGGACCG